>JAVTIF010000005.1:1800000-2023198 GCA_032158265.1 Bacidia rubella | reverse complement strand
ATATAAAGAATTATATAGAAACTCTAATATTTAGGGAGTTTCTATATTATTTAGATTTAAAATATATATCGATAATAGTAACCTTATTAAATATAATTTAGTTAAATAATATAATATATTAAACTAGGTTTTTAGTAAAAATAAAGATTTAAAACCATTTTAAGAATATTATTATTTTTATTAATATTAGTTTTTAGAAAATATAATATATAAAGATAAATTATATTGAAAACTCTTTATATATATATATATATATTATAGGGTTTTTTATTTTTAAAAGAATAATCTTAATTTTAAAAGGTAAATTAAGCGAAATATATAGGTTTTTTCTTTTGAATTTTTAGATTATTTAGCATAGAGAATATCAAAATAGATATTCTTTATAACCTTACTTATATTATTTATATTGTAATAAAAGTTATATTTTTAAAATCTTTATTTAATTTTAATCTAGAAAAATTCTATTTAAACATTTATTACTAATAATAAACGTTGAATATTAGTAATAGGAATCTTCAATTTTAAAAATCTCGGTATTCTAGATATCTCTAGATTCTAGAATTGATATTAGCAATAACTTAAGCAATATTAAGTCGATCTAGATAATTTTTTGATTATAATATAGTATTAGATTTATATTAAATAAAAGAAATTTAAAAACTAAAAAACTCAGTTAAAACCTATAATATTAGTAATATTGATATTATTGGAATTTAATATTGAAGTTTAGGATTTTAGCGCTCCCGCCCTTTGCTCCCGTTGGTATTGACGGTAGATTCTAGGTATCCGGTGGTTAGTCCGTTGCTATACTATCGCACGCTCTTTACCGCCGAATTTGATAACTAGTTATATCTCTATAATTGTATCTTCGATCTTTAAACGGATAACAGCAATCGATTTAGTGTATTAAACTATTTTGTCTTCTAAATAACTATATATTTTTATCTTTATTATTATTATATTTCTGGTTTAATAATTGTGCATTTCTGCGGTCGTATCGGGATCTAAACAATTTTTAAACCGTTAACTTCGCAACTATACTAATTTCATAACCAGATCGAATCTAATGAATCTGAAAAATGCATTTTGCTGGGCGTCCTCGAAATACCAACTTTTATATATATTATATTATAAAATTCGGGGGGGAACTTAAATATAATCAGATGCGAAAATAATTGTAATTAGATATATATTCTAATATATACGCCCGCACGGTAAAAATGCAGCACTAACAAATAATTGTAATTTACGTTGATTACAATTAACTATTATGGATAGGGCGCGCAAGGACGCAGTTGTATAACTCTATATAAAGCTCTAAAAGGGCGTGCAAAAACGCAACGATATTATTTTGTATAGAGCTATACGAAATACATGCGAGGACGCAATCATATAGTTTTATACAGTACCGTGCGAGCAATCGTGGACCTCTATACAGAATCGTGCGAGTGCGCGCGAGTACGTGCGGGAACGCGCGAGAACGCGCATACGCGATCACCCCTTTTCTAACACATTTACTACCTGTCCAACGCGTCTATTCGTTATCTAACGCGTACATCCTTGTACGTCTTTATTTCCCGCCGCATATATAACAGCGGGTTGCTGCAGAATTCCCTTCTTTTTCTACTAATCTTGTATTAATCTGTGCAATTTTGTTCAGACTTGCATCATTTTTAATATATCTTCTCAGCTAACTCTAACTTATTTAATATTATATAAATTCTTAGTGATTCTAATCAAGTCCAATCAACAATCTATTAATCCCCGCCTTTTATTTCAGCTTAAATCTGGCTTATAAGCTTTTATATATTATTATAAATATAGTATATAGTTCGATTCAGTTTTTTAGCAATTGTTTATCTTTAAAGATTTGGTTTAAATATATATAGTCTTGGAATTATAGAATCTCTATTCGTATAATATTATATAAGCAAACAATAACTTTCTATCTCTATATAACCTTCTGCAGACTTATATAGTTACGTACAGGTTTAGTATTATTAATTACAACTCTACTCGGCTTCTTATTATATTATATTTAAATAGTTCTATTTGCTCTAAGCCGCCTAACGACTTATATAACTCGTCGCAATTAAGTTCAGACTAAAAACCTTCGAAATTAATATATTATAATTATATACGGACTAGCGGTAGATTTAGTATTAAATATATAGAGTTTAATTACTTTTATTGAGCAAGAAGCGTTTTTCTTACGATATTATGCGATATAGAAGCTTTTTTTATATATATTTCATCGGGCGTTTTTTACGCATTTAAATCTGAAAAATTATATTATTTAAAAATACGCAATCGTTCGGTTTATTCCAAATCGTTTATAAACCGAATTATAAGATGCACTAGATCGTATATTATTGCTCAAAGATATATTAGAATTCAAATAAATTGTCAAATCTGTACTAATTATATATAAGTTATCCGATCTATTTCTAGCTTATTAGTATAATTTGTCCGAAATATATTTTTTCTATAAGCTTAACGAGAGAGCTTTGCGGGATTATACAAAAACTATATATAAGTTTTATTATTATAATTATAGAAAACCAAAATAATATCGTTTTAAAATTGCTATATAATATCTATTTATTAAAAAAAGACCAATTACGAATAGATATATTAATATATAAATAGATATTGCTACTATAAAGGTCCGATATTAAACGAAAAACAACAGCTTTTTTAACTAGTTTTATCGTCTTAGTTATCGGATTATTAATTGTCCGAACGATTTTTTACCACTTATAAACAAAACTATACTTGCTTATACAAAATCTGAACAACATTGTAATATAAAATATAATAAAGAGTTATAAATATTTGAAAGTCCGGGGAAAAACGGATCTATAGAATATCGGTTTAATCCGTCGGTATATATATCTGTATAAATAGAAGAAAATAGGATTAAACATCTTTTGAACGGTTTTGATCTTAAATAGATCTACAATTCCGGCAAGCTACCTCCTATTGAACTAGAAATTATATTTTATTACGACGCAGAACTGCGAGGATATAGATAAAATAAAACGACATCGAATAAACTTTATAGCAAATCGGATAAAAAAGATACTCTTCGTGAAATTCTGAAATATTATTGTATATTAACTGATTAAATACTTTCAACTATTAATTAAACTTTATTTCGATTTCGACGGTTAGTTTATAGTTATAAACTAGATCAATCTTTCTGCTATCCGTTCCGACGTTTATAAACTCGAAAAACAAAGGGATCATATTTCTTATATTTCTTACGGCTTTTAATCACTTTAGTACGAATCTCCTGGGCTATATTAAAAGTCCAACGATATTACTAAGGCTGGACACTTCTAACCGATATCTATATATTTATTAAACAATTTAAGGCGGCTATAAACAAGCTTGTATAAGCCTGAACCCCTCTACGCAGTAGATTCTAGGATAAAGCGGATAATCAGGATATTTACAGATATAAACAGAATTGTTCGCAAAAACTTTTAGATCTTTATAAAGAGATAATCGTACTAGCAAGGCGGGAAATTGATCCGCACGCTTATGTACTAAATTATGCAGCTTTTTTTATAAGTTTAACAGCAAATAGATCTTTTAGACTGGTAAATACGATTTCAAATTATTTTATAAGTCTGATATAGACTATATAAGCAATATTTCTTTATTTCTATTTGCCTTTCGGGTAATTATAATAGTTTATATATTCTATATAAGAAGAAATCGTTGATTATTCTCCGGATTCCAGTCTTTTTCGGGAAATGAATAGCTTTAATAAAAATTTGTATAGCCGTTATCATTTATGTAAGGTTTCGGACATCGATGAAGTTGGCCGTATAAAAAAGGAACAATATAGTAAACAAAAAGAAGAAAATAATAGTATTTATTATATTAATAATAGACTGAACAAAAAACATCTAGATTCGATCGATTCTAAATTATTTTAGGTGAAATAATATTTTTCTGCAGTATATTATTTCAGAGAAGTACAAAATCGCTATTTTATAGTTAATATTGAATATTTTTTTGTAGATCTATTAGGAATATTTATTATTACTAAGCGGATAAATAATATTAAGCAAGGCATTTCAAAAGTAAAATAGCTGGATAATAATTTTAAATAAGTCTGTTTAAGCAAAAATAATTAAAATATCTTAATGATCCAATTCCGAAAAATAGCCAAAAATATTCTGGACAAGGTTTTACAAAAAATAACAGATCTAATATTAGGTATGCAAGATTATATAAATCTGTTTAATCCTATAGACTATTTGAATCGGAAAGCCCCCGGATATTTATTTATAGAAGAATTCTATATTGGCTTGGACGATATTGCACGTAAATATTTTCTTTATTATCTAATAAAACTCTAAAATTCCAACAAAAACGGATCTTTTTATAATTAAATAGATTCGTCTAATATTAGACGTTAACGATTAACCCGAATTATTTATTATTTAGTCTAATATAATTAAGCTATAGAATTTATAATAATAGCAGTTCATATCTAGTCTAGAATGCTATTATGCGGAACCGATTTACTCTAGATAATATTTCGTAATATCTATACTAAATTATGTAGTCTCTTTGTTGTTTTTAGACGGATTTTGTTAGATCTAAATATTAATAAAACTGCTTAAAGAAAAGAAAATCTCTTAAATATTAGTCGGTTTTTATCTATATAATTAAATCTTTATCTGATTTGTTTCTTGATTTATGTGCGATCCGCTATATTATATATTATAAATCAATTAGGAATAGAAACACTCCGCAACAAATATCTCTTTTAATTATATAGTATTTGTAAAAATCGGAACAAATCTGCACATTAAACTTTAGCAAATTTATCAAAAAGTCTACAACGATATTATATGCTATTTGGATTGAATTTCATAATTCAAAATTATCGGCAAGCTGTTACAACTATTATACAACGATATTTAATGTCTATAAGCCAACGATGAACATCTGTGACGGATATGAAAAAGATTATATAATTATCTGCTCAAATTGGACGATATCCGAAAAATACCGGACAATATTATAACTAAAATGATCAATATTTTATATATCTTTAACCATTAATACTTTTCGGTTTTGAAGCTTTATCCGTAGAATGGCAGGCATAATTGGATTAGGACAATCCTAAACGAATTCGGATAGAAGATATCGATTTTGTTTTTGAAGTTTTATCCCTATAAATAAAAACTAAAGTAAGATCTATTATATAAAAACGAAAACCGTCGGATAGAACTATATAAAAGAAGTGCAAAAAGAGGAAAGTCTTAATGCCTTTTATCCAACGGAAAATACGAGTTATATAGCTATTAATATTATATATTAAAAGTCCAAAAAGCTTGGGACAATAAAAGGATATTTAGTTAATATAAATTCGGAAACGATTATTTCAAACTTATATATCTATAGACAGTTCGACTCGAGAATCGGAAAAGCTTAATTCTAATATATTTTTTAGTATAGATAATAAACCAATATAAAATTATATAAACCTGTTTAATAGCGTTTAATCGGATATATCAAGTTCTAATAGATACAAATCTAGACGGTCTAATATAGATCTAACCGGACTATTCTAATATAAAACGATTTATAAAGAACAGGAAAATAAAGAAGATATATTACCAATTAAATCTAATTGACAACGAAATAGACTAGCCGGTATAAATACTGAAATTACGCAGAATAATATAGAGTTGGAGAAAAGCTATTTATTGAATATTCAATTAGTAGAAAATCTATTATAGTCTTCAATAGAAAAAAATATAAACAGATATAAAATAGCAATTATAGTTTTAATATAATATGCATATAAGGAGTATAGTTCTATAGATATATATTCAATTTATAACAGTTTAAAAATCTAATAAATAGAATATTTTAGTTAAACTTTAATTAGAATTTTCAATTAGTTTAGAATAATTAAAGAATAAATATAATAATAATATTATATTATTATATTAATAAAGATTCTTTAATATAATTATTTAATTTAATAATAAAAGATTAATAATATAATTATTAATTAATAATTAATATTTTGAAATTAAATATTATTAAATATATTAAAATTTATTATTATTTTTAAATTCAATTATATATATTATTAATAAAAAGGAATTTATAATAAAATATTTATATTTTATAATAATTTAAAATAAAATAATTATTTAATAATATTAAATATTTATTATTATTATAAATATATAATTTTAAAAATTTAAGAATATAAGAATAAAAATATTAATAAAAATATAAAAATTTATATAATAAATAACTTTTATAATTTAATAATAAATTAATATTATATATTTAATAAACAATTAATTATTTATAAATTTTTAATTTTTTTAAGATTTTTATTAAATTTTTATTTAATTTTCTAATTTTTTTAAATTTTTAAATAATAATAAATTAATATTAATTAAATATATCTAATAAATATTAATAAAATATATTCTAAGATTATAATTAATTTATAATAATTAAAAAATAAATATAATAATAATCTTATATTATTATATTAATTATTAAGAATTATAACTATTATTAAATATAAAATTAATAATATTATTATAAGAATTAACTAAAAATGCAATATAAATATATCAAGGCTAGATATTATATTTAATTAAATAAAATATATTTTAATGTTTTTTAAGCTATAAGAAAACTATAATATTAATAAAGAATTTTAAAATTAATTATTTAATTTTATTTTAAAATATAAATAAGATATTTAATAATAAATATTTAATATATTAAAATATATTATTATTTTAATAGTAAAAAGGGATTTTAAAAAAAAATAAAAAATATTTATATTATATAATAATTTAAAATAATAATTAATAATTAATATTTAAAAATTAAATAATATTTAATATATTAAAATTAATTATTATTTTTAATTTAATTATATAATATAATTATTATTAAAATAACTATTTATTTATTATTTATAATTTAATTATATTTATTATTAATGAAAAGGATTTCTTAATAAAAAGAAAATTTTAATAAAATTTTTAAATTTTATAATTTTATAATAATTTTTAATAAAATAATTAATTTTATTATTAATATAAATTTTTAAAAATTAAAAAATATATATAATAAATACTTTATATATTTTAATAATATATTAATGTTATAAATTTAATAATTATTTATTTAATTATAAGTTTTTTATTAAATTTTTATTTAGTTTTTCTAATTTTTTTAATTTTTAAATAATATATTATTAATATTACTTAAATAATTTTAATATATATATATTTATTTAAATATTATTAGTATATATTAAGCTTTTAGAGTTTAATAAAATATTAATATTTATAAAAAATGAAATAATAAAATAATATTTAATAATTATTTTTAATTATTTTAATATTTTATAATATTTTAATATTGTTTAATTATTTTTTAAATTTAATAAATTATTTTTAATTAAATATATTATATATTATAAATTTAATATATATCTATATTTATTAGAATAAATAATTTAATTAATACTTTTTATTAATTTTATATTTTTTTTTATATTTTATATATTAATAATAATAATAATATTATTATTAGTATTATTATTTTTATTCTTATTATTATTATTATTAATAATTATTTTGATTTTCTATTAATAATTAATTTTTTATTTTAATAATTATTATTTTAAATATAAATTTAATAAAATATTTATATTATTATTATTATATCTATTTTAAAAGATTAATATAATATAATTATTTATTTTATTCTTATAATATAATTAAAATCTTTAATTATTAATTTATAATAAAATTAATTATTATATTATAAGTTATAAATAAATATTAAAAAGTAATATTTTCATTTATTATATAATAATATATTTAAATAATATAAGAACTTATTTATTACAAAAAATACAGAAAATTACAACAATTTTTTTTGGTTAAATCAATTCGGATCTATAAGCAGCCATATAGACTCTCATAGCTGGTTACGTTTATATTCAATTATACAAAACTGATTTATCAGCGTAAAATACTAGTATCATATAATATAAAAGAAAATTT
This sequence comes from Bacidia rubella, assembly GCA_032158265.1. Lineage (NCBI taxonomy): Eukaryota > Fungi > Ascomycota > Lecanoromycetes > Lecanorales > Ramalinaceae > Bacidia > Bacidia rubella. The sequence goes on along the minus strand of JAVTIF010000005.1, from coordinate 2,015,120 downwards.
TTGGTAAAATATTTCTTCTTTTTTTTATATCATTCATTTTGTAAGTATTCCGCCCCCAACTGCACAGAAGTATATAGTCTATACAGTTTTCTCTATCTTGAAACAAAGCAATATAATGTTTCTGCTTTGTGCATTTCTGCATAGTATTGAAAGTGTTATAATACTATCTATAAATGTCTCCCTATTTTATATTATTTATTTATTGCTGTATAGCTGCGTATACTCTATATAATATATTTCAAAGCTTTCTCTGTTTCTGTTCAAATCCGATTATTCTGTTTAAACTATAAAGCCCTGTGAACATGCGAATCTACTAACTTTTTTTGGTATAAGATAGGATTATTTAAGCGTATTTATTTAATCTTATATAGCTATCTTGCGATTTTATTCGCTTTTTAATAGATTTATATAAATGCTTTCATTTTTGATCGGTTTTTATTATATTAAAGAAGCCTTGTACGAATTAAGCTGCTCAAAAAAAAAAGGACAAAACTGCTCTGAAACATGCGCAATTAAAGAACGCCGCTAATAATTAAGATAAAAACGATCTTAAAGATATAGATACCAGCGAAAACGGACAGAACGGTATAATTATAGATAGAGGCGGAGATCATTCGGACATGTCTATATAAGAAATTGAATAAAAGCTGCCTGATTATATCGGAAAGAAAAAGTATATTATTAATAATAATAAACCCAAAAAAAAGTATATATATTTATTTAAAACCGAAAAAAAGCTAAAAAATATATTCAAAAACAAGTAGACACTTTTATTGCTTTATATAGCCCCGCTATTAGGTCTATATTTCCGTGCAAAATTCTCTAGCAAAATTGTATATACCGCTAGAATCCAATCTGAGCGGATTTATAGCTAATCTATATAAGACTATAGACGCTTGTACATTTGCGAGGCTTTTGTGTTGCAGAACTATGCAATTAATCTCAAAAATAATAAAAAGAAGCATATATAATTATACGGAAATTATAAAGCCAGGAACGGACTGTTTGTATCCTGTTATATATTGCCCGGATATAAAAATAGCTATTATGCGAATTGCTTATATAGAGGCTTATAATACTATAATGAAAGAAACTATATTCTAATTAGTAGTATATTTCTGTGTAATATTCATTAATAATATCTATAATCTAATATATTTAAATAGAATCGGTTAAAAAAGAATATAAAAAGAACAAAGCTAATACTAAGATCTTCCGCAAGAAGAATTTATATACTTATTTTCAAATTTATTAGACTTATATTAAGCTGTATAGTTCGGTTTTCTGCTTTTCGTAGCACCAAATATAAGCACAATAAAATCAAAAACTATGCAGAAATATAAAAGGAATTATTAAATTTAATATAATCTGTATCAGAAATGTATTTGATTATGAAGGATTTAGACAAAAAAGAGCAAGAAATCGAGAGTAGCAGTATAGAATTATCTAAGTCGGAGAGTTATAGTAAGTTAGAAGAGAAATAGGTCCTATATAGGATAATATAGGAAGCTATTAGAACTGGACATGAGTAGAAGATAGCCTTTTAAGGCTATACGATAATATAATAAGGTTATAAAATCTATATATTAGCAATCCAAAGTCGTATAGACAATCCTAGATAGGTTTTTTGTTTAAACCACTTTTTTTTTTGAAAAATTTTATATAGTTTTTTGCGATTTCTTATATTTGGATTTTTTTAATTTAATTTAATTTTTTATTATATATTCTATATATATTAAAATTTATATATATATATATATTATTAAATAAAATGATTATAATATTAATAAATTAAACTTTACTTTATTAAAAATAGTAATTAATTTTAATAATTTTTATTTAATTAAATCAAATAATTAGTATTAAAAGTTTAAAACTTTTTAAAAAGAACTATTTTAAATAAGAAACTATTAAAATAATAATTAAATAATAAAAAATATAGATAATATTATTATTAGTTAATAAATATATAAAAAAAAAGAATTATAAATATAAATATAAATATAAAATTAATAATAATAATTTAATTAATTATTTATAATATAATAAATAGTTTTATATTAATATTTAATAATAAATTAATAAAATAAATATAAATAATATTAATATTGATTTATAATTATATAAATAATTTAAAAAATATTAATTATTAATTAATAAAAACAATTATAAATATAAATATTAAATATAATATAGCTTTAAATTTTTTTTATATAAATTCTTCTATTTTAATATTAATATAAATATTATAAATTTTATTATTAAAAAAATTAATAATATAATAGTTTATATTATATTTAATAATATATTAATATATATATTAATATTGTATTTATTTATATAATAATATTAAATCTTTCAGTTATTTTTAAAACAAAATATATATTTAATATAATTAAATAATAATAAATTAAGTTTATTTAATAATAAATTATTAAAAAGAATATAAATATTATTTAAGATTTTATTATTATTATTATTATTTTATATAATAAATATTAATATTATTAATTAAATATTATAATAATATAAAACTATAAAAAAAAAATTGGTTTTTTATAATATTATTAATTAATATTAAAATTAAATTAATAAATAGTTTTAATTTATTTTATTAATAATTTATATTTATTATTATAATTTTATTAATAAAATAACTTTTTAAAATTATTAAAAATTATAACTATTATTAAATATAAAATTAATAATATTTTTTATAGGAGTTAATTAAGAATATAATATAAATATATTAAAATTGAATATTATATTTAATTAAATAAAGTATATCTTAATATTTTTTAATTATAAAAGAACTATAATAATTGCTTATAAATAAAAAAATAATAATTATATTATTTTAATATATTTTTATGTTTTATAATATATTATATATATTTATTATATTTTTTTTATTTATTATATTTCTTTTAATATTTTATTAGCTGCTTTTAAAATTAAAATTTAGATTTTTAATTTAATAATATATTATATATTAATAAAGTAATATTAATAATATTCTTTATTAATATTAAAGGAAAATATAAGCTTATTTTATATTTAAGCAAAAATATTAATTAATATAATAATTAATTATTAAATAATAAAAATTAAATATATTGTAAAATTTAAATATATTAAAAATAAAAAAGAAAAATAACTAAAATAATTAATTAATATATTTAAAGCTATTTAAATTATTTAAAAATAATTTAAGTATAATTAATAAGCTAAAAAATATATATTTTATAATTTAATTATTATAATAATAAATATATTTTTTATAATTATATTAATAATCTAATTTAATATTTTTCTATATTTTTTTATTTATTTTATTATAATAGCTATTATATATATTATTTTATATTTTTAATATATAATTAAGGATATAAAAAGTATTTATAATATTAATATAAATATTAATAACTAAGTTATATTTAAATTTATATTTTAAATTATTAATAAAATATATAGTTTATATAAAATTTAGCTTTTTTTTTCTTTATATATATAATAAATTTATAGTTTTTAAAAATAAATAAGAGTTTATTATTATAAAAAAGGAAAAGCTTATTATTATTCTTAAAGATAATATTATTATTATTAATATAATTAATTTAATTAATAATATTATTGCTATTATTAATTATTAAAATAATTTAATAATTAATCTTATAATTAAATATTAAAATTAATATATATTTTAAATTATATATTTTAAGTATCTTTTATTTATTATATATAAGATATAATATTATTAATACTTATTAATAACAATATTAATTTTAAATATAATTATAGCTAAAATATATTATATATATATTAAAAATTATCTAAATAAAAGAACCTTAATTAATTAATAATAATAAAGACTTTATATATAAAATAAATAGCTAATTTTTTTATTATAATATTTTTTTTAATATATTTAAAAGTCTTTAGTTTAATAAAAAATTTAGAATAATTTAGTTAAAAGCAAATTAATATTATATTATATTAAAATATAATAATTATAGCTATATTATATAATTATTTTATATATTTTAATAGCTTTTTATAATATTAATTATATATTTTACTATTTAATATTATAATAAAATCTATTTATATAATTTTATAATTTTTAATAAATATTATATCTTTAAAATCTTATATAAAGCTAATAATTTTATATAAACTATTATTAAATTATTTTATTTTTTTAAGTTATTAATATATATTTATATATTATAAAATAGCTATTAATAAAATATTATTTTTTTTATTTTAAAAAGATTATTTATATAAAAAATAATAAAAATAAGAATAAGAATAAGATTTTAAAGAAATAATATATATATTTATTTATATTATTATGACTATTAAATTATTAAGCTTTTTATTAATTTTATTATTATTATTTTTTTTTATTAATATTATATTTATAATTAAAAAAATAAAGCTTTTTTATTATATTAAAAGATTTTTTTTATATTCTTTTATTTCTTTCTCTTTTTTATTTTTTTATATATAAATAGATTATTAAATAAATTCCTTATTATTATTTATATATTTAAATAGCTTAATTTAAAATTGAAATATTAAAATTATTTATTAAATTTTTATAATTTATTAAAATAATATAAAAAAGAAAAAAAGATTAGCTTAAGCAAATAAATTATTAAAAAATAGCTTAAAGTTTATAATAATTTTTAATAAATTTAATCTTTAAATATTATTATTAATTATTAAAAATTATAATTATTATTAAATATAAAATTAATAATATTTTTTATAAAAATTAACTAAGAATATAATATAAATATATTAAAACTAAATATTATATTTAATTAAATAAAATATATTTTAATGCTTCTTAGTTATAAGAGAATTATAATAAAAATATAATATTTAATATTTAATATAATTATTTAGTTTTTATAAAAATTAATTAATACTATTATAATTAAATTTAATAATATAATATTATATTTTATATATATTTATTAATATTATAATTATATTTAATATTTTTATAATATATTTTTTAATATATATTTTATTAAAAAATTTTTATTATAATAATTAAAATTTAATTTAAAATCTATTATAAAATATAATAAAATTATTATTAAGAATTATTTATAATAATAACTTAAATATAAAATATTATATTCTAATTAAATTCTATAAATTAAAATAAAAATAAATAATAATAATATTTTAGTATTATTTTTTATAATTTATTTAATATTATAAATAATAATATTATTGTTAATTAATATAGAGAATAAATAATATAAATAATAATTTTATTTTTAATCTTTAAAATCAATTAATTAATTAATATAATTATTCATTTAATTTAATTATTAAAATAATTTTAAGTTAAAAAACTAATTATTAAATAAGTTTTTTTAAATATTAAATTAATAAAAAATCCTTTTATATATAAATCTATTATATTTTAATTAAAAATCAAATTTTTTATATCTTTTATTTGTTTTTTAATATTAAATATAATAATATTATAATAATATTAGAATTTAAATAAAAAATCTTTAATTTTATAATATTTTATTATTATTTTATATAATATAAGCTATAAATAAATATTATAAAATATTAATTATAATTATAACTATTAGTTTTATATATATATATATATATATTTTAATTATTATAAAAAATATATAAAAATATATAGATTTTGCTTTTTTTAGGCAAAATCGAAACTGTATAATACTATATAGACCTGCGCAATTGCTCGCGCCTATATACAATTATATAAACCTGATTTGTCAGCGTAAAATACTAATATCATATAATATAAAAGAAAATTTTTAATAAAATATTTCTTCTTTTTTTTATATTACTTATTTTATAAGTATTTCGCCTTTAAATATACAGAAATATGCAGTTTTACTATAGTTTAAATCATTTTAAAATAAAATAGTGCTTATTTCAGTCCAAATTACTTCTATATAATATTGAAAATATTAAAAAATATTATAATACTATTTATAAATATCTCTTAATCTTATATAGACTAATTACTACTATATAGCTGTGAATACTCTATACAATATATTACAAAGCTTTACCAGATTCTTCCCTTTCTCGTTCAAAATCGTAATCTCCCGATTCAAACTATAAGCTCCTATTAATATACGGTTTTACTAATATTTTTTTTTATATAAGTTAATACTATTTAGCTATTTCCGTTTTAGTTTTATATACCTAGCTTACTATTTTGCTCATTTTTTTACGGAATTATTCAAATTTATTTATTCTTGTATAGTTACTTGTATACTCTGTAATACAATAAATAGTTCTAGTTTAAAAAGTATAAAAAAGAATAAAAAAAAATCGGCTACCAATAAAAAAACTATAAAAAAAAAAACGGCTATAAATAAAAAGACTACAGAAAAATAGACGGCTATAGAAAAAAAAGAGGCTATAAAAAAACAGGCGGCCGTAGATAAAAAAACTATAAAAAAATAAACGGCTATAAAAAAAAAAAAGACTATAGAGAAATAGACGGCGGTAGATAAAAAAATATAGAATAATATAAAACTATCTAAAAATAAAAAGCTTAGCGGAGATAACTATTTAGATATTTTTATATAAAAAACTAAATAGAATATTTTTATATATATTAATATAGATATATAGCCTATTTTTCGCCAATCTAATAAAATTAAATATAAATATACAATTTTAATTAAAGCAGAGCTAAAACTAAAAAATATCTATAAAAACAAGTATATATTAAAATTACTCTATAAAGACCTATATAGAGGACTTTATTTTTATAAAGGCTATAAAAAAAAAAGAATAATTTAATATATATTATTTAGATATAATTTAGCCGGAATTTATATTAATCTATATAGTCACTAGATCGCGCTAATATTAATAAAATAATTGTCTTTTAGAACTAAGCTTAGATCCTTAATAACTTAAGCAATAAATGCTTTAACCCGTATAGGAACTGCGCGAAGAATAATAGACCGTTTCTATTTTATAAATCTCTATCTAGATTTCAAAATAATTATTATATAAATTGCCTATATAGCAGCATATAATATAATTTGGATAAGGATTATTCGCTAATTAAAAATATGTTTTCGTATAGTCTTGTTTATTGTTTTTATGATCTAACTTCTCCGTATAGAATCGGTTAAAAAAAAACATTAAAAAAAGAAAGATAAGCTATTAACCCTAAATAAGAAAGGTTTATACTAATATTTTTAAATTCGCCGGAAATATACTAAACTATATAAATCGTAATATAAAGTATAAATATACTAAGATCGAAAACCGTATAAAAGGTTAAAAGGATCTATCGAGTCTATTTAAAAGTGCCTCTGAAATATACGCTATTATAGCAGATTTATATAAATCTGAGGAAGCTAATACGGGTTCGGATAGAAGTTAAATAGAAAAAGAGGAATAGGTCCAGTATAGGACGATACGAAAACAATTAAAACGGAATAAAAGCAGGAGATAGCTTTTTTAGGCTATATAAAAATGAACAGAGGCTATAAAACCTATATATTAATAATGCGAGGTTATATAAACGACTATAGATAGTTCTTTTTTTAAAAATTTTCTGTACAGTTTTTTGCGGATTTCACATATTTTTATTTTATTTTTTTATTATTTATTTTTATTATATTAAATATATTATTATATTATATATTTATTATTATAATATTATATATATATTATAATAATATATATATATTATTATAATATTATATATATATTATTATAATATATATAAGTTTATTATTTATTTATTATATAAAAATTAAATATAAAAATTAAATATAAATTTTCTATTTAACTTTTATAATATTTAAACTAAAAACTTAAAATAACTATAAAATATATAATTTTAAATTAAATCATAAATTTAATAATATTAATATTTTTAACTAATATTTATAAAAATTACATATCTTTATTCAATTAACAATATTATATTTTAAATATTAATTAAAAAACTATTATTATTTATTATTTTTAAAATCAATTAATAATAAAAATAGCTATTTTTAATTAATTATATATAAATTAATATTATTTCAATTTTATAATTTTATTTAAAATTTTTAATTAATTCAATTTAATTTAATATATTTTATTTTTAATTTTAATAAAAATTTACTTTTATTTTTATTTTTATTTAAAATATTAATATATAATAAAAATAATTAATAATTTATATTTATTTAGAGAGTTTATATTTAATTAATATTTATAAATTAACAAACTAAGATTTAAGCACTCAAATTATTTTAATTATATAAATATTCTTAAAGCTAGTTTCTAATATATAAATAAATTATAATAATTAAAGATATATATATAGATTTTTTATTATTAATTATATTAGTATTTAATATATATTATTACTATAATATAAATCAAATTTATAATGAATTTTAATAATAAATATATTGAATTTATCTAAAAAATAAATAAATAAATAAAAATGATTAATCTTTGATATTTATATAAACTCTAATAGTTCGGCGTACGAAACTGGAGAGTTTATATAGATTCCGTATAGATATAAAAATGATTGAAAAGTTGAGAGTTAAGATGTACAGATTTGAAAAAATCCGAACTTTTTGGTATTAAAATGAATTTTTTTGAAAAAAATCGAAAAAAATCGAAAATTTCTGGAGTTTAGATATATTTTGGTTATTGCCAGACTCCGTAATCACGATAATGGAGGATATTTAAAGGATAATATAGTATTCAGTTTATAGTAGAGAATATAAGTTTAAGAATTCGAGAAATTCCAATTTAAATATATAATATAACAAATATTGGTAGAGAATTTACTTTTATTGTTAGTTTCTATTTATTTTAATATAGAAAGTAATAAAGTATAGATTATTAAGAATAAATTATATATTATATAGTACTTTTAGTTTATATTAGATTAATAAGATAATAGGAACTCTTTATTATATTTTCACTTAGAATATATAATAAAATAGAATAAAAAATCGATAAGATTAAAACTTGTATAGAATTAAGTTTCAGAATATCAATAATAAAATCCTCTAAAACTTCTATAATATAACTTCTATAATGAAAATAATCGCTATAATATATATTATATTTTATTACAGTCTAGATTATATATAATTAATTGGTTAAGATTCATAATATATAAAAAAAATACAATATATAATTTAGCAATAATAAAGATTTAATTAAAAAAGGGAACTTAAGCTAAAAAGAAGAGGGAACTTAAACTGGATTTGAATACTATATATATAAAAGATTATTATTAGCTTAAGATATATAAGAATAATACTATTTGAAATATATAACCTTTTAAAGGAAATTTTATATTAAAAAAAGACCTGAATTATTTAAGGAGAAAAGGTAAAAAAAATTAAAAAAAATTAGAAAAAAAGAAGAAAAAAAAATAAGATTAAACCAGGAATTAAAACCTAGATTGCGATATAGATAAGATATTTATATTACTATTATATTATATAACCTGAAGTTTTTATTTGTTTTTCTCTAAAACTAATAAATATAGCAGAAATAACATAAAGAATTATATAGAAATTCTAATATTTAGGGAGTTTCTATATTATTTAGACTCAAAATATATATCGATAATAATAATCTTATTCGATATAATTTAGTTAAATAATATAATATATTGGATTAGGTTTTTGGTAAAAATAAAAGTTTAAAACCACTTTAAAAATATTGTTATTTTTATTAATATTGGTTTTTGGGGGATAAAATACGCAAAAATAGATTATATTGAAAATTCTTTTTATATATATATATATTATAAAATTCTTTATTCCTAAAAAAATAATTTTAATTTTAAAAGGTAAATTAAGCGAGATATATAGGTTTTTTCCTTTAAACTTTCAGATTACTTAACATAAAGAATATTAAAATAGATATTTTTTATAACTTTATTAATATTATTTATATTATAATGAAAGTTATACTTTTGAAATTTTTGTTTGATTTCGATCTAGAAATACTCTATTTAAACATTTATTACTAATAATAAATATTAAATATTAATAATAAGAATCTTTAACTCTAAAAATCTCAATATTCTAGATATCTATAGATTCTAGAATTAATATTAGCGATAATTTAAACAATATTGGGTTAATCTAGATAATTTTTTGATTATAATAGAGTATTAAATTTATATTAAATAAAAGAAATTTAAAGAATGAAAAAAGCTTAGTTAAAACCTACAATACTAATAATATTAATATCATTAGAATTTTATATTAAAATTTAGGATTTTAGTGCTTCTGCCTCCTGCTCCCGCTAATATTAATAATAGATTCTAGGTATCCAGTAGTTAGAATATTAATAGATCTTATTAATTTAAATACTTTTTTTTTTTTATTTTTTTTTTTTTATATAGCTATTATACTAATAGTTTGTAGTTTATTACTATACTATTATATACTTTTTACCGCTAAATTCTATATTTAGTTATATTTTTATTATTATATTTTTAATTTTTAAATAAATAATAATAATTAATTTAGCATATTAAATTATTTTATTTTCAAATTGATTATATATTTTTATTTTTATTATTGTTTTATTTCTAGTTTAGTAGTTATATATTTCTACAGTTATATTAAGATCTAGATAACTTTTAAACCGTTAACTTTGCAACTATATTAATTTTATAACTAGATTAAATTTAATAAATCCGAAAAATGCATTTTACTAGATGTCCTTAAAATACTAATTTTTATATATATTATATTATAAAATTCGGGGGGGAACCTAAATATAATTAAATGCGAAAATAATTGTAATTAGATATATATTCTAATATATATACTTACACAGTAAAACTTAAGCACTAACAAATAATTATAATCTACATTGATTACAATTAACTATTATAAATAGGGTTTTACTTTAAAAATCAATTTCTTTAATTTAAATAGTAATAATCAATTTTTTCTATAAAGATATTTTGCTTTAAAAGTTAGTTTTAAACCTTTTTAATATTAAAATCAGTTATCTTTAGGAAATTCTTTTGCTTTAAAGGTAAGTTCTAACGAATCTAGTAATCTTTTAATCCTGAATTTTTAAGATATATAGATAAATACTCTATTATTTAAAAAATCTTTAGAGATAAAGAATAGTCTTTTTATTATAAATCTAAAGCTCTTTTAGTGAATTACTAAATAAATTAAAATAAATAGATAACAATTGAAAAAAAAAGATTATATATAATTAGATATTTTTCAACTACTTTGATTTTAATAAAGAATATTAGCTCTTTATTATATTTTAATAGATAATATATAATAATATCGAATCAATAGTTAGCAATATTAAGAGATATATAAAATTAAGTTTCAAAATATTAATAATTAAAACCCTCTTAAATCCGGTAATATAACTTGTATTATAAAATTAATAGTTTTATTAGAAATCTCGTTTCAATTTGGTCTAGATAATATTAATTTAAATATTTATTACCAATAATAAATATTAGATATTAATGATTAAAATATTGAATATTAGAAATCTCGGCATTTTATTGATTTAGGGAGTTCGGAGTAAATATAAATAATAACTCTAAAAATATCAAACTAATTAAGAGAATATTTAAAGGATAATATAGTATTTAGTCTATAGTAGAGAATATAAATTTAAGAATTCAAGAAATTCTAATTTAAATATATAATATAATGAATATTAGTAGAGAATTCACTTTTATTATTACCTTAGTTTTTATTCATTTTAATATAGAAAGTAATAAAGTATAGATTATTAAGAATAAAGTATATATTATATAGTATTTTTAGTCTATATTAGATTAGTAAAATAATAGAAATTTTTTATTATAATTTTACTTTAAATATGAAATAAAATAGAATAAAAAGTCGGTAGGATTAAAACTTATATAGAATTGAGTTTTAGAGTATTAATAACAAAATCCTCTAAAACTTCTATAATATAACTTCTATAATAAAAATAATTGTTATAATATATATTATATTTCATTATAGTCTGGACTATATATAATTAATTAGTTAAGATTTATAATATATAGAGAAAATACAATATATAATTCGTAATAATAAAGATTTAGTTAGAAAAGGAAACTTAGACTAGATTTGAAAACTATATATATAAAAGGTTATTATTAATTTAAGATATATAAGAGTAATATTATATAAAATATATAATCCTTTAACAGAAGTTTTATATTAAAAAAAGACTTATATTGTCTAAGAAGAAAAAATAAAAAAAATAAAAAGAATTAGAAAAAAATAAAAATAAAAAATAAAATTGAACTAGGAATTAAACTTAGATTACGATATAGATAAGATATCTATATTATTATTATACTATATAAATTAAAGTTCCTATTTATTTTTCTTTAAAATTAATAAATATAGCAGAAATAATATAGGGAATTATATAGAAACTCTGATATTTAGAAAATTTCTATATTATCTAGACTTGAAATATATATTAATAATAGTGATCTTATTTGATATAATTTAGTTAAATAGTATAATATATTAGACTAGGTTTTTAATAGGAATAAAAGTTTAAAACCATTTTAAAAATATTATTATTTTTATTAATATTAGTTTTTAGGGGATAAAATACGCAAAAATAGGTTATATTGAAAATTCTTTTCTTATATATATATATTATAAAGTTCTTTATTCCTAAAAAAATTATCTTAATTTTGAAAAATAGATTAAGTAAAATATATAGGTTTTTTCCTTTAAATTTTTAGATTATTTAGTATAAAGAATATTATAATAGATATTTTTTATAACTTTATTAATATTATCTATATTATAATAAAAGTTATATTTTTGAAATTTTCGCTTAATTTTAATCTAAAAAAACTCTATTTAAATATGTATTATTAATAATAAATATTAAATACTAATAATAAGAATCTTTAACTTTAAAAATCTTAATATTCTAAATATCTATAGATTCTAGAATTGATATTAGCGATAATTTAAGCAATATTAGATTAATCTAGATAATTTTTTGATTATAATATAAAATTAGGTTTATATTAAATAAAAGAAGTTTAAAGACTAAAAAAAGCTTAGTTAAAACTTACAATATTAATAATATTAATATTATTAGAATTTTATATTAAAATTTAGGATTTTAGTGCTTCTGCCTTTTGCTTCCGCTAATATTAATAGCAGATTCTAGGTATCTAGTAGTTAAAATATTAATAGATCCTATTAATTTAAATAATTTTTTTTTATTTATTCTTTTTTATATAGCTATTATACTAATAGTTTATAGTCTATTACTATACTATTATATACTTTTTACCGCTAAATTCTATATTTAACTATATTTTTATTATTATATTTTTAATTTTTAAATAAATAATAATAATTGATTTAGTATATTAAATTATTCTATTTTCAAACTAATTATATATTTTTATCTTTATTATTGTTTTATTTTTAGTTTAATAATTATATATTTCTATAATTACATTAAGATTTTAATAACTTTTAAACTATTAATTTTATAATTATATTAACTTTATAGTTAAATTGAATCTAATAAATCCGAAAAATGCATTTTATTAAATGTTTTCGAAATACTAACTTTTATATATATTATATTATAAAATTTAGGGGGAAAGCTAAATATAATTAGATATAAAAATAATTGTAATTAAATATATATTCTAATATATATATTTGTATAGTAAAACTTAAGTATTAATAAATAATTGTAATCTATATTGATTACAATTAACTATTATAGATATAATAGTACTATAAATATAAAGTTGTTTTACTTAATTTTATAAGTAAATATTCTAAATATTATAGTATATATTAATACCAAAAACTTCTATTTTAAATTCTATAACTTTCTTTTATTCGCCCTTTTTTTATTAATTTCTTTAAATGCCATTTTAATATATATAATAAAATTATCGAGTAAATAGAATATTTAATTTATTTCGTTATTTTATTAGGATTTTTTATTTCCTATAAAATTTTTTAAATAGAATACTACTTAATTAAAAGCTGTTTTAGCTAAATAGAATATAATAAATATTATTTTAGCTAATTCGTTTAGGAAATAAATAGTGTATATTTTAATATATAATTTAATTTATATAATCTATTTATTTAAAATACTGCGTTCTCTTTTAAAGTTATCTAAAATAGCTATTTTAATTAAATCTATATTTTTTATAGGCTTAGATATTAATGAAATTATATTTATATTTAGCAAATAATTTAAATACAATAGTTATTTATATTATAATAGCTATAGAATAATAAAGTTCGCTTAGTAAATAATAACAAGTTTTATATATAATTATAGCGGAATATAGTATATTAACTTAACTATAGAAAAAAATATAATTTATTTTAAAAAGCTTTATTAAAGATATTTTAAAATAAATATATTAATTATTAAAAAGCGAATTTATTTAAAATAGAAAAAAGCAATATTTATATATTTAATAAATATTTGCAATACTCGTGCTACTTGCGCTATTTATAAGTAATAATCTAGCGAATACTACGAAATCCGCAAGTAAGCTATAATTAGTTTACTTACTAAACTAATCCAAGACCTATTATTTATCGCCGAGTAGCTTATATAGTCTAGAGCATAACACTTAGTATAGAGAATATTAGAATAGATATTCTCTATAATTTTACTAATATTACCTATATTATAATAAAAATTATATTTTTAAAATCTTCGCTTAATTTTGATTTAGAAAGACTCTATTTAAATATTTATTATTAATAATAAATATTAAATACTAGTAGTAAGAATTTTCAACTCTAAAAATCTTAGTATTCTAAATATTAGTAGATTCTGAAATTAATATTAATAATAATTTAAGTAATATTGGGTTAATCTAGATAATTTTTTGATTATAATATAGTATTGGATTTATATTAAATAATAAAAAATTAAAGACTAAAAAAAGCTTAGCTAGAATCTATAATACTAGTAATATCGATATTATTGGAATTCCATATTATAGTTTAGGATTTTAGCGCTCCCGCTCCCTGCTCCCGCTGGTATTAATAGTAGATTCTAGGTATCCGGTGGTTAGAGTATAATAGAAAGTAAATAATTTATTTTAAAGAATTTTATTAAAAATGTTTAAAAATAAATATATTAATTATTAAAAAGCAGATTTTATTTAAATAAAAAGAATAATATTTATATAGCCTAGGGTAAATATAAGGAATATATAAAATATATTTCTTTTATAAGCTTTATTTACTTAAAGTATATTTAGTATATTATATAAGTATTTACTTTTATAATTTACTTACTTAACTAATAGTTCTCTAACTAAAGTATTTACTTATATAGCCTAGGATATAATATAATTATTATTTAAGTAGTTTTCTTTTTAACTTTAAATTTCTATTAGTAAGTTATATTATATTATATTTACTTTTAAAGGAAATAAAAGGTTAATTATAATATACTATTATTTATAAAAATAGATTTTAAAAGGACTTAATAAAAATAAAAAAAGTATAAATATTATTAGATAGATTAAGTAATATATAAATAAGCTATTCAATAAGTAAAATATATATTTGCATTATCTTATATAAGTGTAATTTTTTTTATATAGAAAGCTTGTCTATTAGAGGTGGTCAAAATTTGAAATGTCGAAAATATTTCACCAAATCCCCATGCATGCACTCTCTTAACCCTAACCCGCCGCCGACTATAATTAGCTTCTGCAGCAACGCTGTTCAGGAAACGTCTAAGGATCTCGAGGACCGCATCTCAAAAGTCCACTGGCTCCAATGTCGTACACCTGAGCACTGTCTGATCGTACAACAACCGCTCTCCGAAAAGGTCCTGGACTCCTGCATAACGTAGTCTAAAGTATGGGAGGCCAAAGGCCCAGAACATCTCCAAAAATCTCTTTATTCACTGCCTGCTTCTACTAATTACCGGTGCGTTGCTCGTGCCCTTCTCAACCGATCCCACACCCCTCTCCAACTTTGTCGAAAACCTGAAGTCCGCAAAAGCAACACCATCATCCCCTGTCAGAAACGTTCCATGCATAGTCACAAACCTCGCCCCCATCAACTCATTTTTTACCACAAGCGAAAACCCTTGAATAAGCTCAGCAGCGGTAGCAGATGATCCTTCGCCCTCTATCCTTTTCTTCAACGTCACCTCAAACGAAACACCCTGAGATGTGGGCCCAAAGTCGAACTTTTTGTCCACGGTCGGACTGACAGCCTCTTGTGGCTTCAACTTCCAGAATGTTTGCGAAGCCCTGAAGAGGAGTAAAAGCATCGATTTGACGTTCAGGGGTATGCCATCATACTCCACTTTTACGGTAACATCTTTACTATCATCTACGCCCATCAAAGGTCCTCCGGACGTATTGCTAGGACGAAAAGACTCTGTGTGAATCGTGCCGATGTTGTTGCCGCGGTTCAGCACGATATCAAAGACGGGTATATCCCAGATGATGCCTTGCCAGGGGTTTCTATTGAAAATCGTTTCGAGGGCACCGAGAAGTGCCCAGCCCAGGGAAAATGTGTTGAGGCTGTAATGGCCTTCGTGATTTGGAACAATGAAGATCGTCAGGGTGGCAATGTCGGCGTTGTCGATGCGGTAGGGTCTTGGGATGGGAGCAAATTCGCTCGTGTTCCAGATGGTGTTGATGGCGGAGAGGTAGAGGTATACGAGTGGTACCGCTTGCCAGGGTGGTTCCCAACGGGAGGAGGCAAGGGCTTGAATATGTGGTTTGGTGCGTGGGTTGAATGGTAGGGCGAGGTTTGAGATGTTGGTTGGAGTTGTTTGGCTGAGCGAGCGTATTAGGTGATGTTCAATTTAATTGGAAGAGCATTTCTTACGAGGACAGATTCGCAAGGGGAGATCCCTCCGTATCCCAGATCGCTGGGCTCACATGTAGTGTGCAAGCGCAGCCGAGAAACCATGTGAGATGGGCTGGCTTAACAAAGGACAGCATGGTCAATTGTTCTGTTATGACTAAAATGTGCATGCTGCATGACCAAAAACTCAGATCGCTGACCCAGGCGTTACCCGTTTTTTCAGAGACAGCTACGTAACCTTCTATGCGCTTGCTTAGTGAAGCAAAGGAAACACAGAAGAGAAAGACCTTGAGTTGAGGCAAGACATGTTTCTCGTGTCTCGCGCATGTCTGATAGTACAGCTGGGATAACAGTAATAACGCGTCTGATCTACATACTCAATCAAGCTTATTTAGCCGCTGCAAGCCAGACTGGGATATTGGTTTCTATCCTGTGGTAACAGCATATCTCCTCAGGAAGAAGCTGCATCAGCCTTTGCGTCGATCTTGAATTCCAGCGCTAGCGGCCGTCACATTGGGAAGACCCCAGCTTTGTCTTTCTCCTTTCTAAAACGTTTCGAGTGTAGAGAAGCCGGGACTGCCATCGGACACCGCAAGATTAATCGATGTTTCAACACTTTTCAATGCACTTGTCCATGACCTTTGGGCGTGTCAAATACCTCCCTGAGAATTGTCGACTTGCAGAGCCCTCGCTCGAGGTAGACATAGGCTCCAAAGTATATCGTTTTCTCCCTTCCTCATGATATATGCCTCTCTTCTTCTTTCGGAGATAAGACTGGCCGTAAAGCCCAAACTTGTTTCAAGTGGGCTTTTCAGAGCTGCTGCTAGCCAGTTGAGGGCATCCTCCAGCAGATTTCGTTAGACGCGATGCAGGGTCTCTCAACTTCAGCAGCTTGAGCGGAGCTTTCTGGGGACCAATGGTTGGCTTCTCTTAGTCTCTATCACGCGTGACCAGAGCACCGTGGACTGGCTTGTCATTGTTCGCAATGGCATGACTTTTGGTTTCTTCCATTTCGCATCTCTTTGGATAGGCAAGTTTCATTGTCTTTGCTCTTCTTGGATCTTGCTCTTGGCTCCGTGGGAGGAGATCGCTAGCCGTGCGCTTAGATATCGCATTTCAGCTGGGTATGCAGTCTGAGGGAGTAAATGACTTCATATACAGACCGTATTTGTCCCACTATATGAGAACATCGCAGGTGAAGAAAGACAGAAACGTTAGAACGAAGCCAAGACAGAATTCTTCAACCGAAATTTCACGCCAAGACATGAGCTTGGCGTCATCGGAACCGTTCCGCCCGCTCCGAAGACCCCCGGCGGATTCCAGCATGATGCCTGTTGTTGTGCAATACCACGACATTGGGTTACGAATCAATAGGTTGCGCTTTTGATATCATGGCAGTGGTTGATTGCGTATCATTGAAGTTCCTGTAATGAGTGACAACAGAGGCATTGTACAAGCTCGCCTCTCATATGCACGTTTGCGGCCAGTCTCCCTTGGGTTGGAGCTCACACGACAATTGACGGCTCGTGTACTCTACTGGCGCTGACGGGATGTCGATATCAACTCGCACATGCGAGAGCTGTTCCCGTATGGTCTCGAAACCAGACTTGCTTGAGAAAGCCTGCTCACCTGCGGGTTTGGCTGTCACACAAACGGTCGTGGAATTTCGGCAAGCCCTCGAGGTCGGTTGCTACGTATGTCTATCTATCCGCGAGCAGTCTGAACGCGACAAAGACTTTAAACTTCATAATGCGTTCTGCCTTCTTCAGGAGGGCGTAGCACTTCACAAAAACGTCAAATGTCGAAAGTCGGGTGATGACGAGGATCCTGTTACCGGTCTTGAGTTGCCTAAAGACTTTAAATTTGATGCCATGGTGCTATCTGCGGGAGCTACGGACCCCCTCGAAGACCTTTATTTTGACGCGGAAGCCCTCGATCGTATGACTTCCTTCCGATTTATGATCATCCGGTAAGCATTGGCCACTTACAGTAAGACTCTCACAGACGACGCTGCCGCAGAATGGGTCGGTGCCCGGCCTCTTGACCCAGATGTTAACAGACCCGAAGCTATCGAATCTGCTAAGCAGTGGCTTTCTGACTGTGTCAATCATCATCAGCAATATACTACCGGGAGCTTCGCCGCTGCTCAATTGACAAGATCACCGAGACGCCTGATTCAGGTCGAAGAAGTCTTTAAAGGTTACCGGAGAGCGAATCTGGTCTTGTGTTCAACCCAGGACTCGCAGCAATATGCAGCACTTAGTTACTGCTAGTGGACTTCACAGACCATGATTCTGACCAAGGCCAACATTGAGGCCTGGTATACGGACATTCCTGTGTCCTCTCTACCGCAGTCCACTCAAGATGCCATCCTCGTTGTGAGTAGATTGGGCCTCGAATATCTTTGGGTAGACGCACTCTGCATTATCCAGGATTGCAGCGACGACAAAGACGAGCAGATATCGGTCATGGAGGTCATCTATCAGCGGGCCGAGCTTACCATTTGCGCAAGCAGCCCAGCAGCATGCACGGAGGGCTTTCTGCACAAGAGGACTTTTGGAGAGGAACCAATACCCACACTGGAATATGCAGCTCTGCGACTCGCGTGTCCCAACGGCGAGCAGGGAACGGTCCTAGTAAAGCAATCACAGAACTATTACATGACCAGGGAACCTCTCTACACACGGGCATGGACGTTACAGGAGCAAATGCTGTCTTCTAGAGTCTTGGTCTACAGCTCATGTCAAGTATGGTGGGAGTGCTCTGTAGTTAAAGGGTGCGACAGGGGCAAGCCTTACAATATTCGGTCAGATGGCGGCACGATTGGCAGTCTACCCGTTAATGGACTGATGAAACACGTCGAGCGCATATACTGTGACTCGTACAGTAAGGAGTACTTATGGAAAGCTTGGGCAGAGATCATTGACGATTATTCGCGCCGACGACTGACAATTAGCAAAGACAAGCTCCCAGCGTTATCCAGGCTTGCATCAAAGTTTTCCACGTTGTGGGACTGCTCTTACTTAGCCGGTCTTTGGGAAAACAAGCTGCTGGAAGGTCTGCGTTGGTTTCTGTACGAGCCGTCATCGTGGAAGCCCGAAGAGTACATAGGGCCAAGCTGGTCATGGGCATCCGCCATTGGTGAAATCTCCTGGGAAGACACACCCCCCAATGACAACAAAGCAGACCACAGTCTCGCGGAACGCACCAAGATTTGGGGCTGTGAAGTCACTCCTGCGAACCACGATGTACCATTCGGTCAGGTCATCCGTGGAGTGCTCACAATCGAGGAACATGCCCTGTGGGTTACATGGGATAGACAAGAGCAAGTCGAGGCAAGAGGATTGAGCCCAGGCACCCGCCCAGCCAAAAGCACCGGTGTTGGAGACGCCTTATATCCTGAGGGAATTATTGCCGTCGCAAAGCCAGGTTATGATCAAATTGAGCTTTCAATTATGGCTCGACAGACGGACTCTGACAACGGCACGCAAGAGCCCTCAACCGTTATCTTCTGGATGGGGAGGGTAGTGCAAGCGGAGAACAACGAGGCTACAATGCAGATTCTAGTCCTCATCATTGGCCCCACGTCGGCATTAATGCTTTACGCTCTTGACGTCGATGAGTACGATAGGTACGAGCGGTGTTGGCTAGTCACTTTTCGATCTGCAGCAGACTTAGACACTTACTTTGAGGGTAGTGGGGTGCATGAGGTTGCTATTAGTTAAACCTCTCACAAGGCAATAGGAATAATCTTCGCATGGAGATGGGTCATAGTTGAGAAAGAATCTATGATTGCATCTTACTCACTTTGTCGTATGGGAGGTCGTCCCCGCCTTGCTCTCAATCACATCTTCCGCTAGCAACACACCTCTTCTACAAAACATGAGACTGCCTGCAATAAGGTGCGTCCTCCTTATGACCAATCAAGACAATGCTGCGTACAGGTCCAAAGGCCTTCGGAATTTGACGCACAGAGCGATGGCGGACAGGTACCTCCCATATTAATCCGCCAAGAGGTCATTCTGTGAGCTGTTGGTCGGACCTTCTCATGGTTGGCATGCTTTTCGGGTGGCCGAGAGACCTTCTTGGTCATGGTCGAAACATTACGAATGAACAGGTGCAAGCCTGCTGCACCTGACCTTGCATCAAGAGACACCCAAAGCCTCTTCAGCTTTCTCAGATACATTGAGACCCTCAAATGGAAGGCCCCTTTCGATAACATACGGAACGCCCTGCGGGATAGAAATGTCAAACGCTGAATCTGTGCCAAACATCAAGACACCTATACTCCACAAGCTACCTAGGCAACTTTAGGACGATAAGCCTATTGCGGATGAAGTACCAGCGAAGAGGACTACGCACCTGCTGACGCCCAGCCATAACCACGGCTAGGCGTTAAACCACACTTATCGCCCAGGAGCCTAATGAGGTATTCAAGACTGTCAAAAGACGATTTGTCATTCCAAGAATACGGCAAGCTATGCTCAAACGCGGGAAAGTCATGTAGTCCGAACTATGCTAGCATAACAATCGCGACTGTACAGCTCCCTGGACGACGGTTGTCTGAGATATACAGCTGACTTGCAGGGTCTTAGTATGAAACAGCAACCCGTGCTCGTCCCCACTGACAAGATGCCAACGTTTGAGCCGCGAGTATCTTAGCATTCGCGAGATTTCCTATATTCAACATTCGTCCAGGGGGGTAAGTGAGAACCTATTTGGGTTCATGGATAAATCAATTTCAGCACTCGGGCTTACCTCGCCACCTTGCTAGTATGCAGCTTTTCTCACTGCCTCTTCTCTTGACATTTGCCATAGCTCTGCAGGACGCATAGGCGTGGTGTGTTTCAATCGAGGCTCGATCAAATCGAGGCATTGCGAATGAAGACCTGCAAGCGCAATGCTTGATAATATTCCGCAAATAGCTCTGTTTCATGACCGCTGTAAGGTTCTCTTGTCGTCTTGGAATGTCATTGCTTCCGGCATGAGGGCGAGCATAGCTTCAGAGATTTCATGCAAATGATAATTGGAAAATTAATTCGCTGACGTACCTCGTGCCGAACATCAAGAAACCAAAACTTTTCTATTGATATTCGACAATATTGGGAAGGAATATTTTGGCCTTTTGCTTCTCAGAGGTTGCTCAGGACTATTTCCCTGCGGAGGACCGTCAGGCAGTATCATGTCACGCCCAGTATCTTCCTCACTGTTATGCGCCTGTTCGATCCCTATGGATCACTTGCTCTAATGGCAGGCTTATCCACAATTTCAACGCCCACTATCAGCTTCTCAAGACATTAAAGCGCTTTACCATTACTTCCCTGACACCTGTCCATCCCCCAACATCCCATAAGAAGCTTGCAAGACGAATACCAGCCTCGTTGAGCGTGAGATAATCACTCAAGCACAGCAAGTAGGGCAAGGGCAAGGTACACATTGACACAAGCCGCCTGGACCAAGCTTGGCCCTTCCGCTTGGGCAATCAAGACCGAATTCACGGCAAGGGGCCAAGGCGCGAGTGTCTGTGGACAAACTTATCAGCCTCTTCTTTACTGGAGAAATGACAGATCCGTGGTGGTTGCTGACCCAAGATTGCGGCGCCTGAGATCATGGGTAGCAAGTACCCCAGTACGTACGTCGCTGCAAGGGAGAACGTTGTTGGCTTCATAACAACATTCCTCTGGATATTGAGAAGATGTAAGATGGATTTGACTAACGAGATTGATCTTACATTCAATGACTGTCAAGTGTCAACGAGACTTGACGGTGGGAACTTGAATGATGCGGGGTGGCACATTGATCACCCTTTTTATCTTCGGATCTGACGCTTACAAAAGAGCCGAAGATGCCGAAGAAGGTGCACACCGTGCAGTGCTAGCTTGAGCGTCACGCATATGCAAGCTTTGCAGCTCCGGCCATAGACCCACATGCATTTGTGATGCATTATGCATAAGAGCACTGGAACGAGGCATCCCTAAGATCTAGACCCTAGGCCACCAACAGTATTTCATTAGCTACCTCCACTGAAAGGAGAAAGTGGTAACTTTCTGCAAGATAAGCTTCGATACAATGAGACGGGTCGAATTACAGACAGAAGCTTATTCGTTAGATACTACATGAAGTGGTTTAATCATCAACGCACGGCTTGCATATACCTGACCTATCTCGTGGAGTGAGAATCTAGATTCTCCTCTATCTGGAAATCAGCACCTTTGACTATACCCTTCCGTCTCCTTTCCCCTCCCCACTGTTCAGGAAAGAGATCTCTTCAATGCATAGGGTCACAGTGAAGATCGATCCAGACAACGACCCACTGGTGTTGGAGCGCAGACCGACTTCTCCATCTTGAGCCACACATATTGTGTCTTACCCCGTATAAGTCGGCTGTACACTGCATAGTATAGCAGCTAGTTATTGAGTGGTAAAGAACTGGAGCGAACAGATACTCAAATTCTCGGAACGTAACTCTTCGAAATGCTGTGAGGGATGCCAAAGCCGGTGGGTAAGTAAGATCTCTGGCTCGTGCGTCTAGAGGCTCCTTAAAAAAGCCTTGACATTGCAGTCGCAAGATCTAGACGAGTCCATCGAGTCGATCGTCTTCGCAGCATGCAGGCTGGCACATCTTCAATACTTCCGGTGATAAATTGGTACATTGCCTTCTTTCGGAGATCTACTTCCAGAGGAGGTGCTTGCAGGTATGTACGCTTTCCAAGCTTTGTGCAAGAACAATACCTTCTCCCTCTCCCCCACTTCTGAGTTACCGTTGCCAACGTCCTGAGCAAGCAAACCAAGATCCCAATAGAACAGCGAAAACAGATTACTCTCTATCAATAAGATTGACTGTCTTTCTAAGCCAGCAGTAATCACCATGATGCATCGACTTCCCCTCCATATCCTACTTGCTTACTTTGCCTCTGCCAGGTCATAGTTCAAGGAGCTGCTCTGCCGAGTATGTCATGCCTGCATCACCCTCCTTAACACGAAACAGTAACAGTCAGTAACTCGACATAGCAGATGATTTGATTGACCGGTCCGGCTGCATTTATTACGACTTCTCTTGCCCGCCTCCGGCGCCGAAGACATGTAATTGTATTGTTTGCGGTGGAGCGGGGCATCCAAAATGCCCTTAGCAAGTGACGAGTTGAGAAGCGCCGAATGAATGGGGCAAGAAATGCTGTTACTTTAAGTGACTGATCGAGAGAAACTTGGAGATGTAACCCAGAACAGGGTCAATTTCAAGAGGTATGGAACGGAGGCAGCGAGGGGAAAGAACCATTGACGGTGCAAGATGACGTTTAGCTTGAGGTCATTAGATTGGTAGCTGTCTCTAGCTTTTTAGATCCTAGCCAAGCCTAATACAACTCACTTACCTTCTAGAGAAGACAGTGGAGTCCCCATTCGTTATGAATTTCCTTGTTGAAATTGCGTTCACTCTATCAGTGTCGAGACAAGAAAGGATCGTCATCCGATGGCCTCAATCCTTTGTTTGTGGTATCTAAGTAAGGGTCCTACTTGTGCTCTACCGCAAGGTAAATCAGATGTCAGGCGTCCATCCAGCAAGACAATACGGACCAGGACCATTCGATTCCCCAGCCCATCTCAGCCCTCATGCCAAGCCGGCGAGCATCGGCCACCAAAAGCTTGTCCGTAAGATGTTGCTGCTTGACAAACCCGTATAGGCCTATTCTCACTTCTACGTCTCTAATGGCTTTCAGAGGTTCCAAGCAAGCAATTACAGCTTCGCGAATCCCGAGCACATCGCATTTGGTGCTCAAGTGAGGGTCCAGATCGATGACCAGCTTCAGTTTTGTAAGCGTAAGGAGTAGACTTACTACCTTCCGTACTGCAATGCGAAGGCTGTTGATACATCTACGGCGATGCAATATGAGTGAATGCTCGTCCTCTGGCAATGTTATTGAAAGGGGCCCTCGGTTGAGGATGCGGACTCCAGCACGTGTAATGGATTCACGCTCATGCGGCTTTAGCTGTCCAACAGTGTCGACGAAGGCGAAGTAGAACGGAACGCGAGCGAAGATGAGTGGCATGGCTTCTGCAAAGAAGAGACCGTCAATTTCCAGAAAAGGAGGGGCTACTTCCAATCACTTGTAGATGACTAGAAGGCACGCGGTTTTATAGATAGTGTTGCGCCGCTTATAGATGTGATTGTTGACAATTGATCGATACATTTTGAGACGAAGCTCTGTCGGCAGGCGGCGGAAGAGCGTGACTCGGTCCCTCTTAGGTCCTTGTGCTCTTTTGGTTACTCGACGCTTGGGTGTCATCGTGTATGCGATGGACATGAATTCAGAAGTCGGCTGTTGTTTGGCAGACTTTGAGCGATGGAGGACTGTCGGTCTTGGAAACACATTGTGGAGGACTGTAGTGGCTGTTGACACAGGAAGCTTTTTTAGGACCAACATCCGCGATTGATGTAGGCTTTCTGTGGAGCCACATGCTTGAAGCTTAAATTCTTATTTAAGTGACCATGCCAATGGTAAATGGCTTTCTACTCGTATTCCTCTCCCTCCATCGTTGCACCGTCCGGCCATTAGAGCAACTTGATTACTCTGTCTTAGAAACGTCATTCGAGCGTGCACTTTCTGCATCTTTCTACCCACGCTCAACCATGTTTATGTCCCAAAGGACCAGACCTCGCGCCGGGTGCGATGCTGCTTGAGCACTCTTGCAACTTCTCGCCATGCTCCCATCGCGCTCTGCCCGGAATTTCTCGAGTACTCTTAGCCGTCCATTCCTATACTCATCATTGATGGGTCGTGGATCCTTGTTGCCGAGCACCGAACGCATTCATATCCTGAGCTACGGTTAGAATCTGGTTGTCTTCTCCGTGTTTCTTGGACAGATCATATCCTTCCTACCCTGGTAGCATCTGTGCTTCCGTTTTCATGGGTTTTTCCAAGAGTGGCGCACGCCAATACGGGTGAAATTGGAGGCTGTCAATGTGCGATCAAGTCCCACTGCAAACTCGCACAGCATCAAGACTCTCTGCGTTTGACCGTGACCTCTGCTCGTCTCAGACATGTAAACCTTGTCTATCTCATCAACGACTCTTGCCTTGGACTTGATTATGACCTTTCTTCGAGAGCTACCTCTTCCTGAATTGGGCACGATGTTTGTAGGACTCGTAAGGGATGTTGCCGCGATCGAGCTAGACGCTCCCTGATCTACCAGTCTTGCGTCCATTCCAAGCAGCAAGGTCGTTGATGTAGGTCACCCTGGTCGATCTTCATTCCACTATAGAGAGCTCTTTCAAAGATGCGTCCGAAGCGAGAGGTCGCATTTGTGTCGTTCTGAACCCGAACTCGTAGAGTAACATCAATGCCTTGCAGAGGCGCCAGGTGATCTCGCAGATTATGGACAAGGCCCTGATGATTGGAATGGCTGGCAAAATGACTGCTGAGCTCCGTGAGTAGCTTCAAGCTCTCAAGACGTGGCAGCATCTGTCTTATATTGTGCAAATTCTGATTGAGCGTTTTATGCCAGCTCTTAGCAGATGTTGAGGCCGTAGATACCCGTAAGGCCATCCGCTTGATCCAAATTCTTTGCTCCTGGGGGAGCTCTTTGATGATGTCGAAGTGTGTAAAGTAGAACTCAAACTCTGAGAAGAGGATAGGCGCTGCTTCGTCTTCACAGGCTTGATCGAGATCGAGAAGGGGAGGGTAAAGTTGAGGATGATCGCTGATCACGGGTAGGTGGTCACACTCGTGAGGGTATCCGACGGGAGGTGGGTCATCGTCCCCGCGTGAAACGAAGCAGCTTAGGGCATCCCATGGGAGCTCAGAGCGCGTATTGAGAGTCTCAACATGGTCAGATATGACATATCGGTAAACGATCTGGCGCAACTCCAGTGGGAGTTTGCGCAAAGCCTCTGCCATCGCAGAGTCTACTCTGTAGAATGAAGAGTGAAAGGTAAACCGTCTCCGGCGTCAGATACCCCGCCAGGCATCAGCGATTGGCGTCCTACGATCAAGATTGTCGCACCCGAACAGCCAGCTTCTGTGACTTTGGGGATGAGTTAAGGTTTTCAATTCTACGAAGTCCATGCATTCGTCCACATCCAGGCCGAAGCGTGGGAGTACTTTGTTTGCCCGTACTGGCATCCTATGTAAGCATGATATTCGGCCGAAGCAAAGTAGTACCAAGCCATACCTCTCAATGAGCTCGCGAGCATCCGCCATCTCTATCCACGATCAGCCAGCTTACCCTAGCCTAAATACTGCTCTCACAACGTTTTTCAGTCACTATGGCTGAGCCATCGCCGTCTCGACTCTTCACTCTTCCGGCTGAACTGCGTCGTGACATTTTCATCTACATGATACTCAACCACTTCCGATCACGGCGACTTGGCCTTCAAAATGAGACGTCGCATCGCAACTATTCGATACTACCACTGATACGGAAAAGATCTCAGCTGTATCCAATCTTCTTTAAAGCAGACCCTCGATATCGCGAAGAGTGCCTGCCGATTCTCTACTCTAAGTTTCCTGCCTACTTTGCGACGTTACGAATAGTGAGACAGATCCCACCAAAAGAGCGTATGTTAATCACCGAGACTGCCTTAATGGTAAATAACGTGGAAGGAGAACCTCGGCAATGGGTGCCATATCGTTGGCAGAATGATCCAGTGAAGCGATGGATCGAGCCTGTTACAGATGTTCTACGAAAGTTGAGGCGACTGTTGCCTCAGTTGAGAAAGCTGAGCATCCATCTTCAACTGAATCATGAGAATGCAGGACATACAATGAGTAGTCACGAGTTCCTGCAAAATTCTTCTCAATGCTTTGATCTTCTCACCAATGTGGAGGTGACAATCCGCTTTGGTGATGGAGGTATTCGCAGCAATCAAGAGATCCTAGATCGCGTCAAGGGTAAAATGTCTCAAAATATCAAGATCCTAGACACACCTTGCAATTGGGCTGTGGAATGGATCTAAACTAATAGGAGTCATCCTCCCATTAAAATGTCCACGGAGTGTCCAGTACTCCGAGGAGCAGCTTTGGGCGTTTTTACGGAAAGTCTGAAATTTGAGCTTCAAGCCAATTGGAACGCAGCAAGTCTTCAGCTTCTATCACTCTCAAAAACAAGCCCACACTGATTATTTGCTCAAAGACCTACCACATGACAACAAAGCAATTCCCAATTTACCGCATCATAAAGCTACACTTCTGTCGAGCCCTCAGACTGGCCAGGTTTACAGCTGTGAATAAGCACTCTTCCCCACTGTTTCGTCTGCCACTGAAGCTACGGAAAGAGCTTTACCTCTACGTCATGTTCAATAGTTGTCAAACATTCTCACGACCAAGTCGACGGGACTTGCAGGTCTGCAGCAAATGCTATGAGTTGCAGATCATCCATAAGCTCACACAACTCTATCCACCTCTTTCAAAGCATATGAGCAATGCTTCTATGAAGGGCTATATGCTCCTCTTGCCGACTTCCTGTGCTAGTATTAGTTTCAAAGGTTCTCTTCGACTTGCCTCTTTTGCAGGGAAATTAGGAGTGCACCTTGGGACCGACGGACATCAATGGGGGTTTCTGGGTCATAGCTACCAATCTACCGGCAGAGGGACTCTATCAAACGCTAGCTCATACTTTTCAAATTGTGTCTGCAAACTCTGAGGTAGCGGCTTAGAAATGTTCGATTCTTTCGAAACAACCTACGACTACATCCCTGGTGTCCCAATCTTATCAACATCCTGCCATCAGAAAACGCCCCCAAAGCCTCTTATGACTGTCTCGAGCCACTCAGGGAGATGCACGTTACCCTCAAGCTGGAAAATTTGGAAGGAACACAACGTACGATACTCTTAGGCACTCTAACGCAATGGGGAATAAACAATTACCTGGTCTCACACGGTAAATGCCAAGGTTAGGCTTTCGCTTGGGCACCACCTGGTCAAGAGGACTTTAACAGAGTGTGCGGGAGACCTTTGAGACGCTTACCCTGGACTAAAGGAGACAATAGTGAACAGTTCTATACAAAAGGAAAAATGCAATACCCTCAGATCGCCCCTCAAGTGGAGTTTATGTCCTACAAGGCAAGAGAAGAAGCTGGGGTCGTCGCTCACCAGCTCTAAAGAAGAGCCATGGGCCTGGCATCGCGATGTCGGATTTAAAGTAAATCAATCAATGGAAGGCTATCTTTGGATCTATGACTACGTGACTACGATTACAGCTCACGTGAGCGGTGTGATTTTTACCCCACTTCTTGGGTCTGGGCCCTAAGCTTTCTAATTATCCCACTTTTTCTTTCACAATTACAAGTCAAGCAACCGATCTCCCTCTTCTAACAGCATAACTTGACTTGCGAGTCCTACATCAAGAGATGCTTCAAGAAGCAATTGACAGAAGAACTGGGTAGGGAGCATATCATGGAATCTTGCGGCTTGTTGAGTCAGCCACAAAAGCCTCGCGGAAAAGCGTCAGCAACCCCCAAAGACCCGCCTCTTGCTTATTTTGCGGTGCATTGCTATATACCTACCTCTAATGTTCAGAGCGCCGGTGGAATAAAGCTCCGCGGATTTCTATGGCGTGAGCATTAGACAATCACTGATGTGCCCTTTGCGTCTTATGGTTTCGTCTCTGGCTGCTAGCGACGTGAGAGCACATACGCGCAATCTAGGTCCTGGAGGCCGCCCGATATGACAACATCATACAGGTTGCGTAGAATCACTGAGTTCTGAAGAATAGAGTATACTAAGCAAGAAGCCTACATTGACGACCGGTACAGCAAAAACTGTATAGAATGTCGACACTCACTCTGTAAGGCCTCGGGCAGCGACATCAAAATCATCCTCTTCGGATATTGTATTTTGACAGCTTACTTGCGTGTCCAGCTATCTCTGTACGCCTCGATCTATCGATGCGGACGTTTCGCAAGTGGTTTCGCGATCCCAAGCTTCAATGGCTTCGCTTCCGCTTGCACCTTGTCTTAGCAAAACATAGTCGGCCAAGCGCTAATAACAAACCTCGCAGGAGGCCATCACTCCATCAACCCGATCTGACTGGCTGCAGGCCGCCTGACACATCCTTGAGACGGCCGTCTAGCGGGATGCTGCCCTAAAAGTAACGTTGTCGTCAGCTTTATCCAGTCTGATATAAGGCTTGACATATTGAAATAATGAATAGCTCGGAGCAAACTTCCTGGCTGCCACATCCAATGATCGGAGAAGGCGAGTGGGATAGCCCTGCCGGTTAATCAGGGTCACTACCCGGAGGCGTACCAATGTCATTACTTGTGAGTCTGATTATCGCCTCTGAGGATAGAGGACAGAGACCTGCGAAGGTCTCATCCTAACAAGAGGAGGAAGGGGCATCTATCGACGCTGGCATCTGCAGAAAGCTTTCGCAGCATTAAGGTGGATTCGCCATTAAGTCTGCAAGGCGACGCGCATTCTCACTCCCGCCGTGAAGACCAGTGTAGGCCAAACACATCGCTCTAAGAATCGACCAGTCCAAGACAGCGTTCTATCTGACCAGCTCTCCTCGCTCGACATAGGCAGTTTCGGGAAGAGGTCAGCCAAGCTCAAGTCTTTCTCCAGACAGGCCTTTCATGCTCTCCTCATACGACAACAAGCTCGTCCCTCACAATTGACACTATCGGCGTTTGTTTGACAGGAAATCAGATCAACGATACCCTGAAGTCCCAAGTCGTCGATACGTGAGCGCAGCCAATAGGTAATGGAAGCACGGTCGCAATCCTCTCAATCGCCTAATGCTGCAGACTGATCAGGATCACCAATGATCGTTGAAGATGGCGACTTGATTAATGTTATTCTTCCGATGACAACACGTCGTTCAATACAGCGGGAGTTATCTTGAACGATTTCATCATCTACAGATTAGGCGCCCCGCCTTTTGATATTTAAAAGAAAGCCATAATCAAGCCGCACAAGAAAGCTGTGGGGTCGGTCTTACTGTAAGCACGATAATATATGATGAGGTTTGAGGCTCCTTCACAGAGTATAAGAGATAACAGCGGAAGGCGCTACTGCACATTCTCAAAGGCTTCAAAATACACTAGATGCGATAGCGCGTACTCATTGGTGCAATGTTCAGCTAAACGCGAAATTCTTAGCTGCAGATTCTGTGATGCACAGTCTTGCAAATCCTCCACATTCCTACATATTCAATCGATCCATTGCATCACAGCCTCATGAGGGATCCCTCGCTATTCTACTGGCTCAAATCCCTAGATAAGAATCCTTAAGCCCTTTAGGACGATCTTGTCAGAGGAACTAGAGCGTAAATGAACTCTAATTTACTTGAGTAGCGATCGACACAAGTATATCTCCTTGGGAAAAGGGCGATATTATCTATGGAAGCTGGTTTGAGACCAGCCGATCTTACAGGTCGACATTCACCACAGTCAATATTTATAGGCGCTACTGTTGACCGTGCTCGTGACAGAAGATGATAGCGACGACAAGGTCGGCATGCCCTATCTGAGCTACAATCAATAATCTTACAGATCATTATTAAGCTCTTACAGATCATTATTAAGCTCTTACAGTCTCAGGGGCGGAGATTTTGGCGGCCAATCACCCTAGACTGCATCCCGCGTATGATAATGTTACGAATGCGGATGCAGATACGTTTCGCGGGATAAGTGTGGGAGGTCGCAGACGGAAATAGGTCTTGCGCATTTCGCGACAGCGAATCTTGTCTCGAAACAGTGTCTTGAACGCCGACAGAATGTGGAGGGATGGCCATAAGAAAATGGTTGCGGTGGCTTTGGATATCGCAGTTTGAGCAAGGACCTTTAGTGCATGAGACAGCACGCATGGTTCCAGAACAGATTTTACTCGTGCTATTGAGGCTAACCATCGGCCTGCTACCATCTTGTCAAGCTACGAAAAGACCCTTCCAAGCAGACTCAGCAGCTAGACCTCTTGCGACTAGGCCACGCCCGCCACTCCCATTCCCAGCTATCCCACCGCTCGAAATGGATGTATTCGACACCGACACCCACTTGTCGATTCGCGAAGAGTTCGACGCCCGCTCTCCCCGCGCAATGCCTCACGATGGCTTCGCCGGCGCAATGAATGTCTTCATCGCTACAATATATGAGATTATGGACGAGCTACATGCTAAATTGGATACTGAATTCACGGAGTGGGCGAGGGCTGGAAAAGTCGACTGGGACGATTTTGTCGTCCAAATTGAGAATGGTCAGGAGCCGCGGAATCCTACTTACGGTGACATTGTCTCGGCGGGATTTGAGGTCAAGAAGAATATAGATCACTTTGCTATCACGCCGTACTGGTACAAGGAAGTCCAGGTATGGATGTTCAGGACTGGAGCTCTGTATACTCGGCCGCTTGCGATCATGGAGGTCTTCTTTACGGATCAACCATTAGGTGGCAGTGCAGAGGCGGAGGCCAGACCGGTGGTAGTCAACAGATGAGCTGAGGGTTCGTGAACCTTCGTTGATGCTTACTGGATTTGCTTCTAACCCTGCCTATCCTGACCTTCTGATTCTGTTGCGAGGGTAGGCCAACGGCTACGGTCTGTCTATGTAACCAAAACCCATCTCACAGTCACCAACCGGCGTCTTCTAGTTTTCTCGTCTTCCTCCAACCACTAAGTGTCATGCTTCGACAAGTCACAAAGCGTACTCAGTGGTCACATCGTGATCAAGCTGAGCTTTGCCAACATATGTGCCTTCCACATACGGCTGCGTACAGAATTGGGACCCTATCATATTACCTCGCAAAGCGGACGGAAATAAATAGATTGCAGTTTGGTTCCGATAGACAACCAAGGCTTCGAAGCAGACGTCGTTGTACGGGCGGTACTTCTTACTGATGAGCCGAGTACGACCTGCCTCCGAAAGGTAAGATGTCTCTTTGTAACTCATGGTATCTGGAACCTCAGCGTACATGGTATTAGGCCATACGTATGGCTATACCTTATCAGATAGAACTTTCAGTGAGGCCGCTGGTTTGCACTTGCGTGACTGGCTGAAATGAGTGCAGTGTTTGGTACACGTATAGCGCAATGGCAGGACGCTCACTTTCGTATATACCATAGTTCTAAAGGTGCGAATGCAAAACCTTGCCAGCACTTTTGGAGGCCCAAATGGCTTGAACTTATTTTCCAGGATTTCCTAAGGATTTGACCCTTGATTTTGAGTTTCCAAGACACACTGAGGGTATTTTAAACTGTCAAGGTTGGCAGAGATGTCGAATTTGACATTAACGACCATATTCTGAGCCTTCGCTGTCTCCAGAATTCCAGTCTTTTTCGCTCCAGTCTTTTTCGCTCTCGTAGGGACTGTCATCTGTCTCCTGTTTAGTTTCATCGAGGTGTCTTCGTCGAGCTTGCACAAAACCATGATAATTATGTCCAATTAGAGATAGATGGTCAGGTATTTGGCAGTATTCATGGTCCGCGATGTACCTAGGGCCTTCCAGGTCGTTGGATTTGGGTCTAAAGTCCTGTCGAGAGCTGGATCTCAGCCCTTCCTTCAGAAGTATTTCTTTGGTCCCGTTGGCACCATAGTTGATCGCTACGTCAAGTGCGGTCTGACCCCAGTAGTTGACCCGGTTCTTTTGGAGTTCGTAATGCGGTATAAGCACTCCCACAGCACTTTCACTCTGTCCACGCGCAGCGAGGTGAAGGGTCGTGTTACCGAAGGCGTCAACTTCCCCACAGTCGTGCATATCATTCTCTATCAACAACTGCAAAACATTGGGGCAGCCGCATATGGCAGCAATATGAGAAGCGGTCCTGCCATGATGATCTCTTTTCTTTGTATTGATATCTGGCATCTCGAGTACTGTTGTCATTAAGGGGGACCAATCGCAAGATGCAGTCCAGTGCAGAAGAGAACGGTGCTGCGGATCTTTGTCGTTGGGGTTGCAGTCTGATTCCAGGATTAGGGGTCTCAGAGTATCGGCAAATCCTTCAACGGCGGCCGTATGAACTGCGGTACGACCTGCACCATCTTGTATTCGGGCAGATGCGCCGTGTCGAACTAAGTATCGTGCAATTTTGTAGAGACCCCTTTGAGCGGCATAATGTAACGCGGTTTTACCTGACCGATCCACTGCATTTACTTTGCCACCAGCCTGGTCGAGGGCTATCTGAAGAATATCGTGCCATTCGTTGAGCACTGCCCAATGGACAATATTCTTCTGGTCGAGACTTCGATACTTACTTGCATCGGAAGTTTCCTTGATAATTCTCAGGGTGAGCTCTCTCCAGCCTTGTTGAGCGGCACAAATCAGAGGGCTAAGGATCCCATTGGCCTGATCAGGGTCGAAACATGGACCCTCCATGAATTTGCGGAAGACCTGATGATCACCCCAGACTGCTGATAATGCCATTGCAGTCACACCTCTGTCGTTGATTTTGCTCACATCTACATGAGGATGTGTAATAAGAGTAGGCGAGGCACCCATTGCCACTTGGGAATGGAGTGGGGTGTCTCCATGGTTGTCCTGCGTATTTACGTCCACATCTTCGATATTGATCAGTCTTGCAACTAATTCTTCGTTTGGATGCAATACTGCAACATGGAGCGGAGTCCTGCCGCTCGAATCCTTCGAATTTGGATTTGCTCCATTTTCAAGCAGAAGTGATGAGACAAACGTGTCTTTGACGTATGCATGCAGAGCTGTCGAAATATCAGATATAGCCCATACTCGCTCATTGATGTCGTATCCGGCCTTGACAAATATTGGCAACAAGTCCCATGCCCTCAGACGAAGCACATGACGTAGTGGCGTTTCATGATAATACGTGAAAGATGAGACCCCGACATGGTAACGATGAGAGGGTTCTGCTAATGCGCAAAAAGCCGCACGATTTCCAGTGATCCTGGAATATTGAATCCAAAGCGGATCCTTGTGAGAAACCTTCTCTATATGGTACTTTAGGAATGATGTGACATAATTGTAAAGTGTATGATTCCTTCTAAGAATGCATCTGTCATCTTGCCCCAGATTTTGGTCTTCAGTTACAGCATTCTTGAATCTCACGCTATTCACATACTTGAGACACCTGAAGGCCAAATTATGGTGAAGAGATTCGACGTCGGTCTGAAGGATCGATCCCTTAAAGTATTCCCTGACTGAAAGATGTGCAAAATGAATAAGGCCATCTAGATCAATGGTGAGAAGGTTGGGGCAGTGTTTTCGGAGTATATTCTCCATTTCAAAAGGGACGTGGTCGTCCTGTTCATCTTCTTCCCAATCTCCGATCGAAAGGAATGCACTCAATTCGTCGCACCCAAGGGGTCTGGCGGCTGTGCAAAGAACCTTGAATATAGGTACAAGCTCTTCCTGCGCTGCATCATCAAGAGAAAGAAAAAGCTTTCCATACAGGTTTTCTAGCCCTCGAGGCAGATTACCGAGTGAAGCAAGCCTCCGATCAATCTTTGCTCGAGACCAGATCTGAACTCCTTGTTTGAAATTTTCCCATGCTAAGTGGGCCTACAGAAACATCCCACTAGCACGAGAAAAGATTCGACTCTGAATCTTCGATATAGCGTCTCGGGGAAAATTGTTCTCAGTACCAAAATCGTCCACGACCCCATTCAGGTAAGTTTCTAGATCTTTTGCGATCTGATCAGGGCCAACCTCAAGGATCTTCACGTTGCGAAGATGCTTCTCGATGTAAAAATTTGGCCGACCGAGCATTATAATTTTGATTCGCGGCAACGCCATTTGGAGATTGAGGGAGCGGGTGATTGATGTGAGATTCTCAAGAATCGACGATATTGTACTGGAGTCTAATTCATCTAAGGCGTCAAGAATGAGTACACAGTTTCCTAGTGTTTTCATTTTCAGAACAGTTTCCAGTGCGCTCCACATCCACGCAGGTTCGAAGCTGAAATTGTTCTCGAGATCTCGACGACTCACGGAGTGAAGGCTTCGACTCCCATGTACGGGTAACCAGGTCTCTGGAACTTCCAATAGAAACTGATGAAGTATTGATCGTAAGAACGAAGCTTCCGATAGAGACTCTGCCTTCTCGTGGCTGAAGAAGTAATGCAATACGATTGAATTCCCTAGATGACCCAGCTTTGAAGTTTTCACTGATCTTGCCTTAAGGTTTTCTACTATGGTACGAGCAATGACTGTCTTGCCAAAGCCGGCAGGGCCTCGGAGCCAGCATATACCCGAAGATGATTGTTTGGCCCAAGTTGTAAATTCTTCATTCTCAAAGAGCCATGTCCCAGTACCAGGATATGGCTGCGCTGATTCGACGAGGAGGATTTGATAATCAACGCAGTAGATTCTCTGAACATATTCACTATACCATGAGTCCGCCTTCCCTGTTCAAGTATCAGTGCTGTCATCGTTTGGCGGTTGAATATAATACCTTGCTGGATCTGGCGGGCCAGACCCTGAATTGCGTTTTTGACCGTGCGATACCTTTCCGGCTCATTTTTTGCGAATCGTACCATGTCCCGATGATTTGAGTTGATAGGAATGGCACGCTCGTTGTCAGTTGCTAATATCGCAGAACCTGGCTCAACAACCTGGGTATCAATTAGACAGGATCATAATATAGTGCACGAACCCTGCGAAAGAGAGCTTACCAGACAATCGATACCCTTCATTTTCTTCTGTTCGTAGAATGATATCACTGTGATATAGCTTAGTTGGTTAGCAGCTCCCTCGGACAGCTCGGAAAGCTCTCGCGAAAGCACTCGAAGATTATCGAGTAAGTCGGCGCGAATGGACGAGGTCAATGTAAGAGCATTCACCATGCGAGAGAGTGGTGTCATATAGCTTGATATGCGAGAACCCCTGTGTGGTGTTCCCATGAACATTATTGCCTTTATGCTTTGGCCAAGGGATATGTAATTAGGCAGTAGCTTTATCAACGTCAAGGCTTTCTTCAGGACAATCCCTCCAAGGCTATGGCAAATGAAGATGAAGGGAAGCTCAGAGCCCCAAGAGTTCGTGGCGATGGACGAGAGCCTCTCAAGCAAATCACGAGCAAAATCTGTAATCCCGGCAACCGAGCTGCTCCATACTACCGCCGAATCATATCCGTAAGTCCATATCTTGGATCCTGGTAAGTCGTTAGGCAGAGAGTCGCGTAGCCACATGTGACCACTTTTGTCCGTCCAGGTGTTGAAAGCATCACCACCAAGTCCATGTACGGCAACGACGCTATGTCTATGTTTAGCCGCTTATGGAAATTAGCAAGTTGGGTAGGTACTTATAGACATAACCCTGGGGAGAGTTCAGAGAGAACAACCCATGCTTTTCAGTCTTTCTACGACTCCCATCCTTCCTCTTTCTCGGTTTATCTTTGCGCTTTTCTTTAGATTGCGCGAACATGTTGATCAGATTGTAGAGCCAAGATTGACGGTAGCTATTCGAAGATCGTGAAGCGTGACAGCCTCAATGCAATTGTACACCAAGTCGCAGTAGCTCGCAACCTGATTGAGTGGATGCAGATCCAAAAAGGGACTGCTCATGCCCGGGAATGCGGTGACTTCAATGGAACGGGTTTCTCTCTAATTGACCGCTATTCATCCCAACACCTGTATCTCAAATGAAACTCAATAAAGACTAGACATATATCTTCAGGAGACTTGAGGAGAATTTGGCATCTGCTGGTGTACCTTGAAGAGCTGAGTTTTGGGTTAAGCCTCTTCTCTATTGCGAACGCGCCACAATCTCGGAGCTGAAGAGGCTGCATGATCCAACGTCATTGAATTAACCGAGCGAATTATATGAGCGTACTACCATAGTAGCATCCGTGCTATCCATATTCGGTTAGAGAAGCAGACTGGTCGAAGACTCTTTCGTGTGACCATATCGTATTTCAGAATGGATCAACAGTAGTGAGCAGTGGATGACATGTGTGTCGTCTTGCGATCTTTGTGTTTATCGGCATGTCTAGGCGTGAATACACGAAAGCCGTATTTATAGCGTCACCCAACTTCTTACTAGGCCGGGGAGGAATCTCTCAATCTGAGAATGCAGACTCGCCTAGGTATTTGACCTTGGTCTCCAGAGATTTGACCTTCTTAAGCACCCATGCCGTACAAGACTAGAACTTTGGCCATACCTCCGCTTGTCAACAAGCTGATAACGGACGTTCAAAGCCTCAGAGCTTGCTTATACCGTAAACATCGCCTTGTTCAGACAGTCATGCTTACATAGATGGCCTTTCAGGTTGATTCGATGACATATCGTATTAGCGTCCGATATCAGCAATCGTGCTAGATTATAGACACCTGACAGTGCGACCCCAGAAGTCTATGATCTTGGCGGTCTCGTAACTCTCTCGCGCCCCCCGCCAGACAACTCCACGTAATATTTGCACTGATGCCAGCGGGAATATCACATCACACTTAATCTGATCACTGAATAGTTCCAATTACATCTTCCAGGCCATTAGCGAGCGCATTCGAAGTCAAAAGAATATCGGACAAGTAGCCTTTGTTGTCGAATTTGACATTTTGGATGGCGAAGAGTCGTAGCGTAACTTTGTCCCTCGATGCTTTCACACAATACGTGTGTTGCTCCTCAATCCTTGCAACGAATATTTTGTATGACCTGATGGTGTAAAGTCAAACTACTATCAGTTGATATTGGAGGGTTGGTAGGGCGTTTGGATCTCGCCAGCTCATATATGCGGTCAATAGTGCGCGTCACTACCCTGTCATGACACTGGTGAATACTATATGTCTGCTCTTGCTCAACAGAGAGACTCTTTGCGGACGTCGAGCAATGTATTTGACGATGAAAGGCGTGAAGCATCTATTCGACATCACTTTCAGTCTGAGATCTCGAGTGGAGACTGTCCACCTAAAGATCCAATCTGCAGGCTCAACTCATTGTCGTTGTTAAACCCCACCGAGTCCACCAAATCAACAACCATGTCCAGCAAATGCCAGCCAACATCGGCTACAGCGCCGCCCCCAGCGTGTGAATTGGAAGCTCGCCATCCTTCTCCTAGATCTGAGACACAAATATTTCGGGTTGCCCCGATATTGCAAATGGCCGCATCGCGGCTGGCTTGTCTTTGAGGACGTGTACGTCCGCATTGAGGAGCATGGGCAAGGTTTCACCATAACAGTGATGAGGAACTGCAAGGTAGACAGCTCGGAATATAGGTGGCGAGCTCGCTGAATTCCAATTGAGCAGCTCTTCCGCAGTCATGAACGTCGGAACACCAGGAAATTGTGCTTCGAAACTCACTCGAGCGCTTGACAGAGGATCCGCTGCAGCAGCAATCTACCACTCGTCAGGAGCTCCCTTGAAGGCGGGGAGGACTTTCAGCGATCGACCTCCTAGACCAATGATTGCGATATTTTCGATTGCCATGCTGCACTTCACGTGGAAAGAAGTCTCTGATCTATCTTTATCAAGTCTGAGAGTGGTCAATTCTGTCCGCTCAAGTCAAGACGTTGTACCCAATTCTTCGAGTGTCAAGCGACCCAGGAAAGGAAACCTCATTTCAGGTAACACAGATACGCGAACCGAGCGGCGATAGACGCTAGTTATCTCCTAAGCGTTTCATAGAAAAGCAACACAGGCTCGCAAGAGATCACAGGTGTTGCCTCTTCATCCATCGGCGATCTGAGGAAATGCTGCTTCGATAGTCTTGCGTTCTCTCACAAGGCACCAGAGGCTCGTAAGAGATCACAGAGTGTCATTACAATGTAGCTAATAATGTTACCCCACCTTCTCATTCATTGGCGATCTCGAGAAATGCGGCCCTAACAGTCGTTCGCATTTCGTCTGTGCAATCCACTTCTTCCAGCTCCTCAAGACTAGCGAACATGCCCCCCGAGTGCTCCTCTATGTTGACCCTAACGTTGTCTAAGTTGGTCTCGCATATGAAATTGAACTGTATCGATGATATTGAAGTGACCTTATCTTCAGCTGTCGCATCATCCTTTACTACCTTCTCCATAGTGTAAGAGAACGTTCTAACAGCACCGGTGATATTCTTGACTTCTAACGCCGTTTCCTCTATCACTTCTCTCTTCACTGCGTCAAAGACGGTCTCCTCGGTATTACCCATCTTGCCTCATGGAATCTCACACATATTAGGAAAGCATGTTTCGTGAGCTGCTCGTTTGAGAAGCAAGATTTTTGGTTCCTGTCCTTGCTGGATCTGGGTGATAACAGCGCCGACGACAATTTTGTCATAATATTTGCCTTCAGCTGTAGAAATGGCGGTACGGCATTGTGGTTTGCTGAGGTGAAGGACTTTTGTCGGGCCTGACACCTTGTGTAGGCTAGGAAATGTATGCGTGAAGGCTCAACAGCCAGCTATCAGAAGTTTGTTGAAGTCGATGTTAACTCGTACGTTTGGTAGGGGAAAGAAGTCCAATGACTCATATTGTGATAGGTGTAACTTCTGATCAGCTTAGGTCGGCACCCGATGGCAGAATTCTGTCGTCTATCTGCCAAGGCCAACACCCGCAGCCAGCCCGACATTCTGAGATTTACGCAGACGTGACTCCGTTGTCGCCCCGGCTACGCTAGAAACTTTTCGATGTGTTTTCTCCTCACCATACTATTCCCAGAGAGACCGCCTTATACCCTTGTCCTTTGTTAAGAGTGAGACCTTGTCGATACTGATGTGGAAAGACCTAAATACTCTCCCATTCCCCACATCTTGTTTTTCCAAGCTACGGAGTCCAAATCTAATCGGATTCAGGACCATTCGCAACTCTTCAGTGAGACTCGGCCTCCTCCCGTCGAGGCACTTCTGCATTTGCTTTTGTGGTGTTTGGTTAACTAGTCCTAAGATCGGTGGCTAGTATTAGTCTAGTATCAAGCCTAGATATGCTCTCGACGGTATGTT
Source organism: Bacidia rubella (assembly GCA_032158265.1). NCBI lineage: Eukaryota > Fungi > Ascomycota > Lecanoromycetes > Lecanorales > Ramalinaceae > Bacidia > Bacidia rubella. The sequence continues at coordinate 1,974,438 of JAVTIF010000005.1, read as the reverse complement.
GTCCTGCGATATTCAGGTGTTTGCAAGGAAGGTCTTGACTGCCGTCCACCAGCTCAAGAAACGTTATTCTCTGGGGACAACTCAGTAACAACAGTGAAGCCGGACGAAGAGCCTCGCACTAGTCGCACATAGGCGTGAGAATTGACATCACTAATTAGTAGGAAACGTGGTCTGGTAGCAAGCGCCGTTCAAAGCAAGATCTGTGGCTTTCAGTCTCCTCCACATAAGCATTATCAGATATAAGATCATCACTAGCAAGCGATTCTACATGAAGAGTAGAACAAAGCTGAATATTAGAAATGATAGAAGGTAGCTTCAGGTCGATTGAGAACATAAGCTAAATTGAAAGCCAATAAGCTTGAATGCTTAGCAGCGTATTCGCATCACATATCAACTCACTACATGCAGCTAATTATGGCCTAGGCTCTTCCAAACATCCTCAAAACATTGCTATTGCACACCATTAGGCATTTCGTAAAGAGACGAGACTATTTCCTCTGTGACATGCATCTTTCTCAGCCCGCATGTATTGTTTGATCACTCAGCGCTGAGCGGAGTCACTTTATGGTATAGTATTGCCACTACACTCGACTCAGCCATGAGAAATGCCTAGTGACTCGATGTCCTGTGCCTGCTCAACACACCTAAAGACAAGAACAAGGATGAAAGAGCCTTGTAATCCGTCTCTATGCTATTAGTCTTCTCGATATCTGTCATTTTGTGCCGCTCGCTCCCAAATGTCTCACGTCCCGCAGATGGCATGACAATGAAATTTCAAACGATCAGTAAACGGACGCATTGACCAGTAAACAAATACGACTTTACAATACTAGAACGCGTTACAACACGGCAGTGCGAATCCTTCGCGCCCAAAGAATTTTGTCGATCCTTGGTCTTCAAGCATTTGCCTTGCTAACTCTAACCGTGGATTGGAATGGTTCTGAACGCATCCAGCTATCGAAGGTTTGAAGGTGGATCTGTTGTGAAGCGCCACAATCCTTTGGACCTCTGCGTGGGTCATACCAGTAGCATCTGTGATTTGGATCTGCATGAAGGCTAACCTGTTTTGTCTTTAAGTCAACACGAAGAATTCCCTCGCTCCAAGCGATCCTTGTCTAGCAACATATTGCAGCAGTTGCACAGATGCTTAGTGAATAAATCAAGAAACATGGGGATACACTGGCATTGCCAATGGATCGGTGGATGAAGCTCCGTAGGATTTCTGGCGGAAAGCCTCTTCCCATGCCACGCCAAGATGCGTTACTAGCAATGTCTTTGTGAATGGATTGGCTTGGATTACTATCTTGTACTGGACATACTGAATGCCTTGTAAAAGACTTCGGCGTGTGAGGCGAATGCTCTCAATCTAGAGGTAGATTGGGTTGATAAATTCAGGCAAAGGCGCTGCGCTGGCTATGGCTTGGTCAGCTTACAAGGGCATGTGACCCTGAGCTCATTGCATTGTTTCCATTATTCATCGAAGGATCTGATTTGACATTTTATGGACGAAAGTGGTCTAGCTGGAACAGAATTTCCGGCCTAAGAGTCCCGTTGCCAGTATGTTCCTGTCATGTCCACTCGTGTCCATCTCCTTGATGCAACAGAAACGGGCTGTGTGTCATCATACTTGTCAGCGCCAGCCAAAATCTCGACAATGGACGTCACGATCAACAACGATTCCGGAGATTGAGTCACTTGATGTCAGCTGTGTTACCCCTGAGACTAATTCGGACATGAAACATCAATGACATGATAGCTTGGGAATACGGTCAGACCAGCCCCATCGCCAGAATAGTTCAAATATATATAAAGGTTGACTTACCCTATGCCAAATATTCAATCATTCCGAAATACCAAGCGAGGCCAGCATCAAGCATTCCAAGTATCAACAATCCGAGACTCGAACTCATATCAGAACTACTACCTGACTACATCTCCCACAATATATTACCTGCTCTCACGATTTCAGACCCACCCAAACGCACCATGAAAAGCGCCATATTCCTCCTGAGCATCCTCCCCACCCTTACCTGGGCCCACCCTCGACCATCTCCAGCCGACACTCTCGCTCTCACTCCCCGCGGTGGTCCGCAATGTGCCTTCCATATGACACAATACCAGCGCCGTGAGAACGGCGTTGGGGACCAATACGCCTTCGACTTTACCTTGCACGACGTCAGCGGCGCGGTCGTGAGTACTCTCACAAAGACCCCGACAGATGTGAATGGACAGCTGACGGTGCCTTACCCGCCAAGAGCAATGCAGGTTGAGGCCAAGGGGCCTGATGAGGCGGATGTGGCTTCTACTTATGGGGATTTGCGGACTTTTACTTCGGGGACGGCATGTACATGTGGGAAGTATGATGGGGGAAACAGAGATTGTGATTGTTTCTTCTCTTGTTAGAGGGGCATTGTTGAGGCGAAAAGCGGAGCTAGAGCGGTGGGCTTGTTGCGTGATGATGAGAACGAGATTGCTGCATGAAGCCAGGGATGAGATGGGCTGGTGGTGTGGAGTACATATGTTTCGCGACTTTTGTTGGTAATCAATCCATTGAATGAGTGTAAACCTCGGGTCGATGATTTCAAACATGCCAATGTGCTTGTGCTACATGTGAGATCGATATGAATGGTCTTTAGTGCGCCATCTTGCCAGCTGAGTCGTTCCAATGATACAACTTTCGTTTCGTCATAGCACCAATAATTTCCCGCGTCATCTCTTCGTCACCTCTGAAGCTGCAATGCTACGCCTTTCCAACTCACTCGATGTTTGGAAGGGCGTTGACATTCAAGACGGCTGTCCCAGAGAGCAGGCATGCCAAGACCGAAATTCCTATTGGAGATTCGCCAGCATAAAATCCCGCTAATTCTACTTGAAGCGCTCCCTGTGTCCGTGACATTTGCTGTTCACGACGCAGATTCAGGGAGCTACCGGCGCATATCAGCAGACGAGCAAATTAAAATGGCGACCCAGAGAGCGTGAATTCAATGTATTCTCTCTGCTTGATTGTGTAGACTACCACGTAGATCACCAAGCACGACACCGAACCCTAGTTGAGTCCTAAGATCGCCTTTACCATCGTGATTTAGGCATTGAGATCGCAGATGTGTCTTCACGCAACTTCCAAACATCTTTAGAATATCTATCATTCGGTTATGTCAAATGAATGGAGCCAAAGACCAAGCAGGATTGTTGCAGGGAGTGGAAGAAGTCGCTAACGGGATTGTTCAACATTACTTGTCGGAGCGGTTTTGATGGTCATGTTATCTTGAGCACAGGGATGTTCAAAGGTGGAAAGCAGGCGGTAACCATCTCGGGGATCATCGTTATTCATGGGCGACGGGCAAATGGTTCATTTAGCCCACCATGCCTAGTTCAATACCCGGCATTTCTTGTGGATTCGTAGAGGCTGTGCCGTAATTGGGTCCACTGCGCCCAAAGGGCGGTCGTGGCGAGAACCACCATCCTTTGGTTCCCAAGAATGCTCTTCTAAGAAGAATGTAAGCCTTCTGATGTCGCGATGCAATGAGATGTACTATGGAGTCGAGGCTGATCATGAACCACGTTTTCCAAAAGGCAACTCGTTCATGAGCTCGAAACGTTTCAAGCCTACGTTCACAGACGGGCACTACATTGAAGAGTCCGCAAAGAAAGGGTATCAGTTGACCAGTAGATGTGAGACGTACATCAGGGTCAAAATGTAAGGTACTGGGAAGACCCTCAGCCATAGAAAGTATCATGCCAATCCACAACACTACCGCGACTGTTGCGAAAGCGAAACCGGACTTGTCAGAAGATACACTGCGTTGAAAGACTGCTATTTGGTAAAGTCTATGACGTGGGAGCCCAATCAGCAGTAGACAGCTGATCAAGAGAGTCAATGTGAAGAACCAGACGCCCAAGCTCCCAAGCACTTGTCGATCAAAATTGGTTGTATCAGGGACAGGGTCGCAAGTATAGGTATCACTTGTATATTGATGCATGATAAAGAGCATGGCGTAGCTAAGGGCGAATGGACCTCCCATTAGAGGGAACAGAGGATGCACATTGTCTTTAGCATCGCGACGCCATATTGATGCAAGTATAAATCCTATGCATGGCAAGCATGTAGTCATCACCAGGAACATACCCTCTGTCATGGGGTCGGTCGAATTGGCAAGACTGCTCACATAGCTGATATTGATCGCCGAGAAAAGGGCGCCTGCCGACAAGAGTAGAGAAGGCAGTTCTTGAGGGATCAAGGCCATTGCCAGGTAGATTGCCAACTATTGTAAATAGATTCCAAACCTGACTCCAGGCCCATAGAGATCGGGATTGCCTATCGCCTCACATTGTCTAGTGCTTGTGTTATTCTGTCCTTGAGCTTGAGCCAAGCTTGCAAGTGCGATCAACACTGCGGTTGTGTCCACTCGAAGTGTGCCATCCATCTTGGCGAGCTGTGGTCGTGACACATTCCGTATGGCTCCATCTCTTTCTCAACGCTGCATCTCTTCAATAGACTGCGCAGAACCTCGCCCAAGTGCTGAATAGCTTTATGGGTACTGAAGAATTGGTGAAGGACTCTGGTAGGTGGGAGGATAGTAGAGTCCAGTGGGGAGCAGTAGCTGGGAGAGGGGCGTTGATTGTGACGCGTGGTAGAGCAGAGGCCAGATGGAGGAGTCGCGTAGGCATGATCAGCAACATACGCAGAGTGCGCAATGAACAGGCAGGCACAGCCTCATTGCCGAGGTGGTCAGGCTGGAGGATGAGATGAGTTGAATGTGTTGTTCGTCTTTCAGCCTTTCGGGAAAATTGAAGTAAGACGTCATAGTAGAATAGACTGACACTACTAAAAGGAGTGCAAAGAGTAACTTCCTATGTGTACATATCCAGTTTTATGTTGCCATACCTAGCCCTTTACGCGCTCAAATCTCTACGTATTACATAGTCTTCCCACTTCCCGATCAATGATCATCAATCCACCAGTTCACCCGGCTCATTCACTAGCCACTACCTCTTCCCCAACGCTCTTCGCACTTCGACTCGTCTTCATCTCCATCGCTACTGTTCGCCCCCCAACTCCTCTATCCTCCTCTCATCTCCCACTATGTGCCCCCCAAATTCTACGTTCTATTTCCCCTACCTTCAGTCATTTCCCTATCAATTCCACTGTCATTATTCCGCTACATTGAGTATCCTATCCCCGTTCCACTCACTGTGCTCTCCGTATCCACATACCCGATCTTCACGCTGACGAAGTACCGACTCGAGTGCTGGGATCAGGCCGTGTCACCAGTTCATGATATGCGTTCATTTGCGCGTTGTCCGCCCAGGGACCGTAGGTCTTAAACTGGCGATCCGAGCCAAGTGGAGCGGAGACGTGCTTTAGCCATTCATCCGCAGGCTCCCGCATACGGCGTAGACTACGGCGATGGCGGACGTAGATTACTATGGCGTAGATGAGTGTTCCAAGAAACAGGGCGCTAGCTCGCAAGTCAGCAGAGATGTCAAGAGCGAGAGAAGAAGCATCAAACGCACCCTTCCACACCCGCCAAAAGCACAACCCAAAACCCGCCCCGCAGGCTGATCGGTCTTCCGGGTTCCGTGACTGCAGGAGACTCCCCAGGCTGCCAGTTGTATTCAATGACAGTGGCGGTTGTCACGGAGATGATGATGGATGTCCACAAGACGAATATGAAGATTTGTTGGTAGAGGAAGGCGAGCGGTTGGAGGCGGTGGTTGGCGAAGAGGACGATTTCGGCGATGATCATGAAGTTGAGCAGGATGGAGAATATGGTGAGAAAGATTGGGCGGCTGTGGGGTGGAGGGTATTAGTGGGGATGATCGCGACTAGATTGAGGATGGCAGGTACGGGAAAACATGGGGTAGAGACGTTGGCGGCGCAAGATGGGAGGGGGGGAGGCTGGTGAAAGGATGGAACGAGGTCAAGGCTTACGTAGAAACACCAGCGGTTATGCAATTCAAGATCGCTATGACCGTGAAAAGGAGTTGGAAAAGCAATTGCGTTGTCCAGAAGGGGATCAGCACTTTCTTGAGCCATGGTCCGTGGGTGTGAGGACGTTGTGAGAGAGAATATCCTGCGGTGGCGGAGCCGAGATCGTTGGCGTAGACCATTGTCGCTCAATCTGGCCGTTTGAGGGGTAATTCCCTTATTGTCTGGCTGGATGTTGACGATGTCGTCAGGATGAGGAAGATTTTACGGTCGCAGAAATCCTCTTGTCCTTAACGCCATTGGCTCAGAGCGTCGGAACACCTACGCGGCAATAGCGCAAGCTCAGGGAGAGTCATTTCAACAGTACAAGATGAGACAGCCACACAAATGATGAAGAAAACAAGCACGCAAACTTTTGGGCAGGCTCTAACAATGTATATCACAGGCAGAACACGAACATCGAGGCTTAGCATTCAAAGCTCTGCATATAGCACAAACAAGGCAGACTCAAGCCCGAAGTGTCAGCAGGGTTTCACATTGAGCACAACGATCTTTCCGAAGTGGAGAGACATCCGACTCGTGCGCGAATGAGCTGGTGCAACCTTCTTGCGCATAAGATGTTGGGTGTCTTGGTCTATTTTTAGGAATAATGGCCTGAATGTACTAGACAGTAGAGTATGAAGGCACAAGCCTTAGGAATGAGTATGAACTTCAACTTCCACCCGGAGGTCAAACTCACCAGCGATATCTATGGTGCTGCGGCCGCAACTCGGTGTTCTACACCTTGTATGTGGACAACCCTATCTCTCGATCGCTCGAAGTGGGAGCTGTGGTAACTTTCGTAGATGAAATTTTTGCTGTGGGCGGCGATACTGGCAGGGGTCATCGGCAGTAGTGACTCAGAAGAATAAAGTAGGAGAATATTTGAAGGTGAGCACAACGGCTGTATTCTATTTAGTTGTCCAGCGAGTACATACTATGCCTGTCTCCTCCGTAATACCCCCCAACATCACACAGCCCCTCAAAATTGCCGTTGACATCATCTTCACCCATCAAGCTGTCAGGACATTCGACCCCATCGGATTTATGTTGCACTCTACGCTCTTTTGCGTTACGCTTGCCTTGATGATCCTCCAGAGACTTCTGGCGATGTCTTTCAAGTGAGTCATTACGTCTGTACTCTTTCAAATCTCTATTGCCTTCACCCTTCGGACGAGACTTGCTACGGTGCTTCTCTTCCTGCTTCTGACCAATTGCGAAACTATTGTGTTGCTCCAGTGCCAAGTCAGCGATTTCTTCATTTAGTGCGGCGTTTGTTCTCGTCTCTGAGACAGAGTCAACGATTTTGCTAGACTCATCCAAGCACAGTGGTCTTCGTCCGGTCACAGCGAAACCTTCTGACGGTTTTTGAGGCTGCTTCTTTTTGTCTGCTTGCCCAGAAGACAGCGAGTCTGTCGAAAAATGCCTTACATAATCTATCGATCGGTCGATCTGCGAATCTTGAAACGATCTTAATGAGACAGAAGTAGCTGAGAGCTCGATAGTATGATTGCTAGCTGTACGTATAGGCGAGATTGACTTAGGGACGGTCGTACAGACTGCTGGTGATGGCAGGGAAACGGCAGGTGGAATCGTGATAGACGTAGGTTCTAAGCCGTGGTCTTGATTGGTAGGGCTGCGCGTTTTTCGTTCTCCCCTTCGCCTCGGTTGGGTTTTAGGGGACACATCACCGGAATTAAGAGACGTCCTTGAAAGCGTGGATACAACACTAGCTTCGCTAATTGGGGACATACTCCGTGCTGCATTCAATGCGTTTTCGATGTCTTCTGGCGTGATTGAACGACTTTCTGCGACATCGTCTGATGCTGGTGAACCATCTTGTATATCTAGCTCGCCCGTCTGCTCCCTTCGCGATCTCCTATCATTCTTGTGTCGCTCTATTGCCCAGTAAGGCTTTCTGATCCCATTGGGCGACTGCCCGTCATCGCTAAGTTCATGTTCCCCTCTGGCTCTCTGCGTCATAAGATCATCTTCATTGGATGAACCAATGGCGTCAGGCATCACTATCTCGTTCACGAAGGATACGCTTCTTGATCTTGATTTGTCCCTACGATCTTCGATGGTCGTCCCCAGATTCGATGAGCTAGAAGCACCTCGATGCAAGGTCTGTGGTTGCATATTCCGTAGAGGTGTACACAAATTAATCGTGTCTCTCTGGGAGAGTTTTGACACCTGCCTTAGTGAGTTTTCTGTCTCGTTCTCGAGCTTGGAGGTGCATTCGGGCCGTAAATTGCTTGTCTTTGCCATCTCGGCTTGGTCCTTTCGTAGACACTGTGGCTTTGGTAATTGTGGAAGCGGCTTCGAACCCTTCGTCTCGTAATGCAAGCCGTCAAGCCATGTCCACGCTAACTTTTTATTAGATATACTTGAATCACGCGTCTTCTTTGTTAGACCCTCATGAAATGTGTAAATCCATTGCTTGGTATCAGCTGACCTTTCAGCGATACTACGCACTCTGTAAGTCAGACCATCATGAAAGCTGAATGTAAGATGTTTTTCCCGGTCAGATTTGGCATGAACGGCATCCACAGCCTTGAACGTGAGACCCTCGAAAAACGTGAAACGGAGACGTCGAGAGCCCACTTGACCAGGCGCGTATGGGCGTTGACTCAAAGCACGGAGCTTCGCATCAAAAGCCTTCTTGTTGGTATCAGTGTTAGAGACCGTGTGATCTTTGGAAACTGTGGACCGATTCCGAGCAGCCTGCAGACTGACGTCTGGTTTTCGTGAGCGGACCGTGAGCCCGTCATGAAAAGAATATCGAAAGCCAAAACTTGTGGAGTCTGTCCTTGAGATGAGAGAATGCCCTCTTTGGGTAGTGAGACCATCATGAAAAGACCATTTGACAGGAAGGCTCGACCTAGGTTTGCAGATTGTGTTTGACCTGTGTCTAGCAGTAATAGCTTGACTGTTCTCATAAGGCCGATTGTACAGGCCATCGTGAAATGTGTAAGCAAGCGGCATACTCCTCGACCTTGTGCTTACGGCCCTCGTGTTTCTTTGGGATGCTGACATTGTCCGTCGTATTGTCAGACCGTCGTGGAACGAATAACGTAACGATCCTCGGCTCGATCCATTCTCTCGAGCTTTCCTAGTGATCCCGCGGGTGCTACCGTTTTGTCTAAGGTACAAGTCATTGTTGAAATTGTGGCGTAGGGATGTGTTCTTAGAGCGACGCCCGACAGTCCTGATATTACTAATGGATTGTGAGCATTGCTGTTCAATGTCTGAGTTTGCGCTTTCAATCACTTGCATGTCCTCCGCATTCGAGTGATTTTCTTTTCTTTCTACAATTCTTACTGACTCGTCCTCCCAAAACTTGAAACCTTGTGGAGTATTGCCTAGGCTCTTGGATGTAGCTTCAGGCACGAGGGTACCGCTGCGGGGAGGCCAAAATGTAGCTTTGTTTCTTGAAACCTGAGGAAGCTTCTCGGATTTTGGAAGGTCATGTCCTTCCTCTTCTCGTATTTTACCTAGCTCTATTTGTTCGTGTCGCCCCTCATGTCGCTGAGATCTCTTCTTGTTGAGTGACACCTCTACCGCATTGGAGGACGTCGAAACTCTTGAGAGTAGTGATTCACGATAGTCAGAACACGAATGGGTACCCTCAGAAGTAGGTCCTCGTTTAGGTTGTGCTGCGGAAGTTGATTTCTCAAACTCTCCGTAGATTGGTATGGTCTGAGTTGCTTTGTCGTCGGCTCGATATGGGTTTCCTTGGTGCTTTGCGTAACCTTTCTGGTTTCCTTTGCGGCTCCTGGATGGTTTCAGATGTGTTGGTTCTTCGCGGTCGATTGGTGTTTTCCTTATTAGAGATAGGCCACGGGACGGTTTAGGAGTCAGATGAGGCGAGTAAGTTGGGAGGAGTGGAGGCGGTGGCAACTCTTTGTTGATGTTCAGTGTTATAGAGGGCGGACGATAGTCGCAAGTGAATCGCTCAACCGCCTGCATAGTACTTGCATCGCTGGAGATCGAAACCTGCGATTCGCGCGCGGAGTTGATGGCTGATACAATAAGCGCCTTTTGTTGCGTGTACGCTGAAGTCCGCGGCATACGCGTATGGGAGAGCAAATCTCTCACATCATCACGAAGAAGAAGCTCTGCCTCTTCGGGTGAAAGAAATAGTGATCGAGCGCGCTTTGGCGACGTCATGCTGTAATGGAGGATGCGGTGCGAGCTATCACAGATTCAGAGGCTGCTGGCTGGCTTCTGTCAAAGAGTCGTCCATACTGAACAGCGATGGTGAGCTCCAGCGGCCTGCTTGTGCGGTACGAGATATATCAGGTATCACAATTATTAACAAAGAATTGACATTGTCAAGCTTTTCGGAAAATCTACTTGCGCCAAGAGCAGCCGGATCGCTGAGGCATTTCAAATATGCCTGGCTCATCTTAACGAATCGCAAGATGCAGCGTGCGATAGTTCGGTTGGTGCAGTCCCCGCATTGTTGGTTGGCATATTCTCCCCACGTTGTTGGTTGGCTTGGCGTCAAAATTTTCAAACGGCAATCGTTGCTGTATGACTGAGCTGAGTGAGCCTTCCCTTGAATGAGTAAGACCTCGCAGAGACTTCTCCCAATATCTTCCAGTTTTAGTAGTGTAGACGACATCTGAAGGCGTATGAAAGGGTTGGTAGTGATCGCGCTAGCTAATCTGCACCGCTACACATTACGGGCGTGCAGGTCACGGGGTGACAGGTCCAGCAGATCATCCTGTTTTGAAGAATTTTCATTTGGGCGTGGACATGTGATCTAACAAGTTCTCGCTCCGTTGGTGATGACGAAGTGGCTAACATGGTTTGAGTAAAGGCCTCTCCTCCCAAAGGTTTCACATGCTTTTAGAAAGATCCCGAGACCACTCATTATTCGAGGGAAGACCTGTACCGACAACCTTCAAATCACCTGCTCAGTGTGCCTGACTTTGCAGCTTGGTCGAGACTTGGAACTCTCCTCGCCGCGAGGACGAAGCTTCTATAATGTAGGAGGAGGAGGAGAAGGAGGACGGGTGGATGCATCCAGGATGGTTCACAGGGGGAGTTTCTGGCTATGTATATCTCCAGGTCTCGACATGATCCCACGATCGATGCTCTGGAAAGGGTGCGCTCGGACTAGTCATATGCTATCTTTCTATCTAGTACGCAATCGCGCGTCGCCTTCCCAGAATTAGCTGGCATAATGTAATACTCTATCGAATTCTTCGATTCTCCATGTCTTGGCCGTATGACTAATTTGACATCTTTCTGCAATTTTCCAGAAAGTGTCGCACCGGCTAGGGTATCTAAGCTGTCGCGGTTGACTCCTGATAGGACGGAGATCAAACCAAATCCCTTGTCAACGGGCGTTGAGTGGTACATCAGGATTATTCCGAGCACAAGCACCGTCAAAACAGGCTGTATTGCAAGTACTAGATAGAGCCATGGCGATTTCCGCAACGTAGGGCGCGTATATATGATGGTGTCTCTAAGCGGGTAGAGCAAGCCAGCCTCCTCGTAAGTGATGTTTCCCCATTTGGATTTCATTGCGCGGGTGGGACCCAGGCCACCATCTGGAGCTCGGTCATCGATGAGATCGATAGCGCCGTTGATCGCCGTGAGACGTGACCACAGCATAGCTGCTACACTTGTTGCCATGTAACGCGGTTGCCACTCCGACCGACTCCTGTCTGTCGCAAAGGGGCCAAGCATTTCGAGGAGGGAAGGCATGTACCATATCCCAAGTAGGAGATCTACTGTGTTGTTCACAATGGGTCTTTGAAAACTTGCTGATAAAACATAGTCTTCACAAAAGCCAGAGGTGAGTTCGATGCCCCCTCGAGTAACTGACCAAGTGCCTTGACATTGTTGTCTATTGACACGATATGGCTGGACATAATCAGTGAGATTCGAACATGAGGCTTCCCGTCCCATCCTATCATGCGGTGCTATAGCAACATATTGCAGCGACTGGGACCCGTTCGAGGGATAGTTGACCAGGTCGATTGCAAATCGTTCCTGACCGGGAATGAATGCCTTGGCACTAGAATAATTGCTAGCAAATTCACACAAAGATAGGAAATCCTTTTCAAATTTTGCGGGATCTTTGCCCTTCAAGTCAGTAAATGTAGCAACTGTTGCATAGGCGCGCGCTGTGATCCTCCATGATTCTCCAAGAGCAAGCAGATCCTGTATGACGTCTAGGTAGTCTGGAAATGGAATATCGAGCATTGCAGTGCTCTCATTATTGAGTGATAAAACATTATAGCCGTATGCTCGCGTGCGCGTTGGCAAAGCTGGCTCTCCAGCATGCCATTTATTGGTCGAACTGTACACAAAGGGTGTCGTAGCGTTGGAGAACAGCGAGACACCCGTCCCCTCGCCGAGCGCCTGTAGGGTTGGAGGGCCAAACATGCCGTAATACGATGCTTGAAAGTTGTGGTAGTCACTTGATTTGACCTTCAAGCTACTTTCGCCGCCCGTAAAAGTCTTATATGCAACACTAAGACTAAGTGGTAGTGCCAACATCAAGCCGAAGATTAGTCGCCACAGAATGCTGGATTGCGGACCCAAGACCTGATTACGAAGTATACCTTCGTAATTCTGTAGTGTAGATGGCCCGAATCTTGCTTCAAGCACTAGAAACATCGCGGGAGTGACACTAGCGAGACACAAGTTCATGATGCCTAGCAAGAAGCCCAGTACGATCAATTGTCGATTCTTCACACCCAACCGCCATGACCATTCCTCGCTCGCCACTGCCCCAATTGCAACACCAAGACAGATAAGGGACAAGGCTGCTGATGATGCGTGCAATGCGTGAAGTTTCCTTTTTGCAGTTGGCTTACCAAGCGTAACTCCGGAGGATTTGTCGCTGGGTGGAATTGGCAAAGTCTGGTCCTGAGAACTTAACGGGGTATCCTGACTGCTCAATGAGCGCGATTTAGTATGGCGATACGAGTAGTCATGTTCGTCTGGTTGTTTGGTGGTGGACACTGCAGTTGATTGCAGCTCAGTGTAGTCAACGTGATTGGACTGCTTCTGCCAGGGCAAAGGCATAGCTTGCCAGTCTCGGCTCGAAGACTGGAATTAGGTTACAACATGGTCCAGCCCTGTCGAGGAAGGTCGCAGCTTGACAGAGAGTGCATAGCAACGAAGTATATCACGATCGTTATCATATCTTCATGGCTGCTGCTAGAAGTTGGGCAACAGAGAGATCTGGGGGATTTGTTACAATAATCTTAAAATCCAGCCCTAACGATGAAACCAAAGAATCCTGCCAAGGAGAATCGCAACGAAGTCGCAAGCATTAGCTCCCTCCTGACATTCCTTCGCGTCAGCACTAATGAGCTAAGAGGAAGATACTCCGTGAATTAGGTGAGATAGTCAGGCGCTATATCAGGTAGTTTGCTTGGCCAATCCACGCCCCTTAGCATCCGACCGCTCGATAACATCAACAATAATGGGAATAGAGTTGCCAACTTTCCCCCCAAAGCTGTCGCCATATATGTCGAACAGTCTGTCATCCTTCTTGATGCGACGTCGAAATCCTTCCCTGTGGCATCGAAGTATTCACTGCACCACTATCTGAGATTTCAGGGGCGTGGAGAACAAAGGTGTGCAGAAGTATGGACAGCTGCAGCGACGATATGGGCGTCGTATTGTTATCAGTGACACTGAAGAAACATGCTTCAGCTCAGCGAAGATGGGGAAACGACTGTCACATCACGCTTGTAAATGGGTGCCACGAAACCCACAGCTTATCGGCACGGAGGGCTCCACTTGGGGCCGTAGCGCAATCCTTCGGCCTTACGTTAGAGGCTGCGATCTCCTTCAATAAGTGGTTCTCTAGGCTTGATTTCGTGAACCTGCACAGTCATCGCGAATCTAGACATGCTTCGTTCCGACTTCTTTCAGCTGGGCTGAGCAGTTTGAGTTTATGTGAACGTGTGATGATCGTCGGGTCGTTCCACTGGATCATGGTCTCTCGTCCAAGGTTACTTCGAGTTGGAAATCCCAGCGCAAAACCTACTATTTGCTTGTCAGCAAACCAAAGCCAAGTGGCAGTCAAAAGGGTCAGACGGTGATAATCTATCTTGGAAATGAGATTCCATGCCAATAGCATTCCATGTCGAAGAGGAAACAAGATGAGAGAAAGAAGAGAAAATAATGTCATAGCAGGTTATGAGATTGCGCAGGGTCCCTATCTCCGGGCACCCCTACCCATTCCGATCGGCCGTGACACCCCGGGAGCCTTCGTAACCAAGGGTGCCTTGATGCCTACAACTTTTACCAGCATTTTTTTACAATACTCATCCTTTATCAAAGTCTTCATCTCTACCTGTTGACATGCACACCACAGAAGATCGGACGCTCTTCGCTTTCCTATGTTAAGCACCGTAGTGATGAAGCGCTATGGTATTCCGCACCGGCGCTTCATAGGGCGCAAGGACAACAAGAGCACCATGAAGCACTCATCGATCATCTTGCCTGAGCAGCAGAGAAGAGGCTGTGCGGTGAGAGGAGCAATCCATGAGGTTCTTCCCCTGCGACAGTCTAGTTGGCAAGATTGAGTCGAGATTGAGGTGACGGATAAGGTCCAGTCTGCGGCTGTCGAGAAACAACAGCCTCAGCATAATTTCCATGGATGTTGTTGCTTTTGCACGTCCTTTTCTTATTAGACAAATAGCAACGATAATCCCAGTGTGGCTAGTGACGTACAGGTCGTCAGTTTCAGCTCTCTTGCGATCAACGGGTGCATTCAGTCCAAACTAGCTTGTATCATGGTTTCGAGCAGCCATTGTCAGCACGTGTGATCCTTCGCGTTTCTGACCGTGCATATTTCCTTTGCGGTGAAGAATTTGTGCACAGAGCTTCGAACATTTTGTCGAAGTGAAAAAGCTAGCATCAAGTTGTCAATCGTTAATGAACTTTCACCTTCGTGGATGCAAAAGGACGTCAGGCTTAGATAGATAGCTGATATGAAACTAAGACTCTTCTTTTGGTCACAGTTGTCGATGATGGTGTTGCGATTGTCGTCCCAATGGCTTTGCCTCGGTTCGTTGACGCCGAGGTTGTCGCTGCCTTCGACAGCTTGGTAAAGAGGCGTGGTGCTGGTGACTTGCACCACTGCAAAATTCCTGGTTGTCCGAAACCTTTTGTCCTGACTTGTAATCCTGGAATATCGTTCGTGGTCATGTACGGCAGTATGTGGGAATTAACTTGCAGAGCGGTCGTACAGTAATAAGCCAAGCTAAGGACTATTAGTGTCGATATAGCCGTACCTCACATATCCACCTCGTTTGCTATATCTACGTCTAACGCGTAGGATCGTCCGTCATGATAAGAAAGGGATTAAACGCTGACTCAGCCAGAAAACGCGTCTCTGGCGCGTCCCCCAATCTCCTTGCCGTCTTTCATCTCTACTGGGTGAACCTTTCTCTTTAGCATCGTCCACTCTCCGAGACACGCGTCAAAATGCAAGACAAGCACATATACGTACACCATCTCAATGCCAACCAGAGCGTATCTCCTCGCAAAAACAATGAGTCTCGTCAACACAGCTCCCCACGTCGGATCCGGGCTTTGATCATGGCTATCGAGCAATCCTCAGAGGAGGAAGTTAAAGATATGCTCGGGATAATGATACAAAAATCAAAAGATGCAAACAAGATCGCTCAGAAAAGGCTGCTCATCATTGACAGCGACTCAGAAGGCAGCGACCAAGATGATCAAGAGGACGAAGAAGAGAGAGAACAGAATGGGGAGCACAGCTTGAACTGCAGGCACTGCGAAAACGACTTCAACCCCAAAACAAACACAGACGCTGCGTGCAGCTGGCATAGTGGTATGTCAGCTCCTTATGCGCAGTCACAATAGTCTTACAGGCTTCCTAGGCGCAGCTGATTCGTTTAAGGGACCAGAATGGTGAATTCTGACTCCGATACATGGGACGATTGGCTTGACAAAAACGATGGTTGCGAGGACGGATTCATCGACGAATACCCAGAAGGTTTCATGTGGTCTTGCTGCGAGGCCCCTGGAACTGATATGAAAGGCTGTAAGAGCGGAAAGCATAAGGCTAGCGTGAAGAAGAGGAAGAGGACACACTGAATTACAATCGAGTTCGGGGAGAGATAAGGCACTGTCGTATTGCTGCCGGATGCGGTTTCGGCGTGGTAGGCTGACAACAGGACACCCGCGAAGAAGGTGGATAACATGAGGAAATGACCAATACCAGGCAGCCTTGGGAAACTTTTGGTGGATGCCCCATCAAAGTCTCCCTTGAATCGCTCAGGAAAATACAAATCATCGATATGTGCGTCAATTGACCTTTAATCATGTGTGGAGATCGATGAGAATTGACGGCAAGAGAACTTCGGAAACTGTGTATCGCGAACGACGCTATCAGGAGGAGCAGGAAGACCATGCCTTGACCGGCTGATCGCCACGCATAGTAGCTAAAGCCTGCTCAAGAGTACAACACCTTCCTAGAGCATTAGTGACGAGAAATCAAATTGTGGACGCGACAAGACATATTGGGAGGACTCCCAGCTTGCAGCGTATGACTCCAACCTCCGTGCTCCCGCATGATACTCTTTACAACAATTGAGTGCAAATGCGGTGCATTTGATTGATATGTGCTCGCATATGAGAAGAAGTCCTATCACATGGAGCTAGCATCGACCCGACTCCGTGCCCTCAGGTCTGGCATCTATATGCTATTCCACGCTGCCATAGATGCTTTGATTACCCCATCACTCTCCATCAAAACTCGATGTCTTCTCTTACTGATGCAGCCCTTAAACCTATTGATCTACTCCCTCAAGTTATTCCACAAGCTATCACTCCACGAACCGGGCTACCGAGTAATCTACATCCCAACACGTAACCAAGAGCGGCGCTGTCTTCTTTACAATGCTCCTTCAACTTCAACATCGGACTCTGCACTCTCTGCTTCTGGACATAAGGCGCTACGACCGCTTCATCTCGACATCCACGGCGGCGCATTCATAGGCGGCCTACCCGAATTCAACCGCGAGTTCTGCCTCACCCTCGCAAAACACACCGACGCAGTGATCGTAAGTGCATCATACCGATTTGCGCCCAGACATCCTTTTCCCGCCGCCATCGACGACATCGACGACATTCTTGCATGGCTAATAGATAATGCCGAAGCGGAGTTTGGTGCAGATCCCACAATGCTGACATTGAGTGGTTTCTCCGCTGGCGGCAATCTTGCTTTGGCTGCGTGCCAGAGCCAGGAGTTGCGTAAGAAGGGAGCGTGTATCAGGGGTGTCGTAACGTATTATGCTTCTGTGAGTGTTTCTCATGGTCTACGGCGGGTGTGGGTGTTGCTTACCTTGACGTAGATCGATCTCCGCATCCCACCTGAGGCAAAGCCGAAACCGCCAGGCTTTCCGAAAAGAGATCTATTGAGCTTTTTGATGCCGCTTTTTGATAGCTACCCTGCGCCTGCGAGGGCGCTCGCGAAGAACGATTCGAGGCTGAATCCTATCTTGGCCCCGCTTGACACTTTACCGGAGGACATTTTGATGATCATCGCGAAGATTGATATCCTTCTTCATGAGCAGGACACTTTTTTTCAACGAGTTCAGGCAGAGATAGATGATGGCAAGAGGGAGGGGGGCAGGAAGAGAAGCATACGGGCGATGCACTTTGAGAAGGGATTTCATGGGTGGCTTGAATGTAAGTATTGTTGAGATTCAAGGCACTACATTACTTCGGGTGTCTGCTGACATCTGCGATGAACACAGTACCATCTCTCATAGTTGGAGATGCTGATAAAGTGGCCTCTTTTGGTGCAGCCAGCAAGTTCATAAATGATATCTATCGCAAGCACGGATATACAGGTACTGATGATGTTTCCGCGATGCGTTGACGAGATGACAAAATTTATGCAATGAATCTAAGCGCTACTTATGTAAAGTTAATGCCACTCAACGCTGCTCAACCATGGGATTTATCAGCCAGAAGCTAAAGGTCCAAAGATTTCAAAATGAGTACCTCAAGCGTCATCCATGCTGTTTGTAAGCCTCAGTTACCCATCCGGTATGTATCACACATTTAGACTGCCAAACATAACAAAAGCTTACAAAATTGTTCGTCGCTGACTGTGCCCTCCTACTAAAGCTTATTGTCGTATCAGCTACTCTTTCAGCCTCTGGCAAGAGAGATGCTATCATTCATGCTATCACTACCTCTGTACCTGCGCCGCTGCACTGCTTATCTATCAGCATCAGGCTCTTTCTCGACCTCAGGCTCAGCCTTCGCAGCAAGTTCACTCTCATTCACAAGCTGCCGTTTCTGAAGCTCCTGTTTCACCTGGAGCTCGACAGCTGCTTGGAGATTCCTTTTCTGCTTCCTCTTCTTCCTCAACCTCTCTTTCTGACTCTTGGAAAGTTTGTGGACCTCAGCTGGCTCGGTAGCCTGCTCCTGCAGTGTCTGAAGTTTCTTTTCTTTCTTTACATTCTCCTGCTTTGCTTTGACAATTCTGCCACCTCGATTTCGATGTTTCCTCTTTGATAGCAGAGCGACACTCAGCTGGCTCGGCGCATTTGACTGCGTCACAAAATCAGCCTGTGGTGCTGCATATCTTGCCCATGGATCGGGATGAGTAGGATAGGTGGGATAGGCAGGAAGGGGAGGAAGCGCAAGTCGTGATAGTGGCGTCATTCCTGGAAGGTACTGTGGCAGCCATTGCTGAGAGTAGCCATGACCGTACCCTCCATAGCTCGCTGCCAACCAGGTTGCTTGCTCTCGCTGATGACAGACTGCGCAAAAAGCTCGGTCGTGATGGACCCAATGGCAGGCCGTGCAAGACTCCCAACACCTTCCCCAAGGGCGATGGACGACACCGCAGCGGGGACATACGGACCATTTGCCATCGTCACCACCAGCACCATCGCTTAAGAGACCGCGAGATGACATCTGTCCTTTCACGAGTCAGCAAGTAATGGTGGCATGAAGCTCGGTCGTTCGGCCACGCCCAAAAGATCAACAAGGGATTGGATGCGAAAGTGTAATGACGGGATATCTTGAGCCATACCTTGACTTGGAAGTTTGTTTGAAGCGCTTAGTCTTTGTGATTGATATTTTGTGATTTCAATTGCTGAGTGTGTTGAGGTGCCTGCTTTTTTCCCCTGAAGAGAAAATTTGTACGCGGGGATTAGAGATATGCCTCCGACTAGGATGGCGGGGATCCATCACCATTGCTTTCAAATGATGATGGTGCCAAAACGACATCAGCCTGTTACTCTCAGTCCATTGTAGAGCCATTGGATGCCGCGAGATTTGAAGGAGTATCTTGAACGCGTCATCCCATGATGATCAGTTTCTTTTCATGTTTTGCCTCTCGCCACTCCTCAGCCCAAACAGTGATGTCGCCCTCCCGTCTTGCAATACCGTCGTGCCATGAGATGAGCAGGCATCTGTAGACTTCTGCCGCCTGGATAGGAAGCTTGGGTGCATCTCTGTGTTTAGGCTCATTCACAACGATGAACTCCTGTATAGTCCCTCCAAATTTACGAATATCTCGTAGACCCACACGATCTGTATCTTCTTCCTCCGAGGCTTCGTGAGACTTGGATTCGCCATGGAATATCTCTCCGTCCGCGTTGACGTACAAGAGGACCGACTCAGCCCAAAATACCGCGTGATGATTATCGCGTAGCCTATGCAACATACCAGCAATCTCTGACATGTCACAGAGCTTGAGTTTCTCGTCATCAAAGTCAGATGATACCTCATATAAATATCTTTGGCCGTTCTCATTCGTGCGAATGCAACGGATCGATGTGGCGGCAACGCTGTCCAGGTAGTTACCAAAGCCGATGCCACTATTCCAAGCAAACCAAGACTAGCTAGGAAACTCGCTGTTCAGCTTCATACTGTTCCCGCCGGTTGTGTACCAGCCGAAGAAGAGGTTAACGTCCGGTATTGGAATTCCGAGGAAGGTATCAATATTTGTCATTTCACCAAACAACTTTAACGAGCCTTCAATAGCTCTATGGGTATCATGCTCATACGTGAGAGTACGGACAGTAAAGCTGTCTAACATATAAGAGAGGTTGCTGTAGATTTCCTCCTTGTGAGGAAGCCTGCCAGTCAGTTGATCCGAGATACAGAACCTTTCCAGATCTTCTTTACCCCTTGGCTTTAGTCGAGAATGCTCTCTGGTTTCAAGACAAGTCTCTTCGCACCAGCTAGTTGATTGACATTGCCAATACATTTGATCTTCCAAGACGTAAAGAATCCTACGTGAAATGATCTTTTCTTGAAAGGTCCAGCCGCGCGAGTCCCACTTCGAGTTTCTGAGGAAGCCGGCTGCGCTTGTTCCATACTCTTCAAGACGATACTGCTCGCACTCGCACAATGACAGCAATGCACCGCTCTTCAAAGGTTCGAAAATCTTTTGAGCTTTCCTGGGAAACGTCTTGACGCCTGGTAAGCCACTATCAGCGTTCGTACTGCCGGCAGCCGCGATAGTAAGCACAGCTCTTGCATAAATGTTACCCATGTTGAAAAATTGAAGTTCCATATCAGACGGGTCATCTTGTATCACGCACAGACTATCGACCCAGAGATATCGTAGGCCAAGAGCTTGTGCAATCTCGACAGCATCTCTCACGGTTCTCGATAGCCGGCGAGGTGGAATGCTTCCTGTCTGCTCAAACAATTCTAGGTCGCGCTTGGTGAGCTTCACATGTTGTGGTGTAGAACCCCACACATAGCTCAGGCTCGCGTATCGTACTTTGTGTTCATCATCAATAGCACTATATCGAAGACAATAATACTCGGTGTCATAGAGGCGAATCACAATAGACGGGCAAGGCACATCCCATCGACACTCCCTGTGGTGAAGCTCACACTCACGAAGCCAACTTTGAAGAAGCTCACTATGAAGAACCTGTGGACGGAGACGGCCACACCGAGACGGTATTTTTGCGAACTCCAGGGGGTCCGATTCAAGTCGAGGTACAGGCCATTGCGTCGGCTGCAACTCATCCTGGATATGACGGTTTAGACGCGGCTGACTGGGATCTGAGGTAGGATCTATGTTGTAGTATGCCTGGATCCAGATGCGGTGTACGATAGCCAATGGCTCTTCATGCCTTCCTGACGTGTGGACGATGCGGGCATTCTAGTAGGGATCAAGAGATATCTTGATTTGGTCCTCTTTCCTATTGTCTCTGACAAATTCAATTATGTAGGGTTCTTGCCACAATTCTTGCAACACAAACGCACAAAGAGGACAAGACAAAGCTGATTTATCCAGAGAGGCCATCGTACCAAGCACATGATGTGAACCGTCGGTGTGAATTTCGAACTTGACAAGGCGCGAAGATGGCTTGAATAAGTGACTGACTTCCAGTTGCCGACATACAGCGGCCACAAGAGCCTCCAAGTACGTTATTCTCTCGTTCCAATCAATAATCATCCATGACACGCAGTCTTGATAAGCTTAATGGATGGCTTACCACTGATAAACGGCTTCCGCCGGCTAGTATCGATTGCTGCATGACATGACGTAATGTTCTTAAGATCCTCTGACTACGAGTGTTAAAAGGAAAGAACGATGTCTGGTAATTGTGATGCTTGATTGGGGATCTATGCAATGAGTGCGAAACCCCACTAACTGCCTCGCAGGTAGCAGAAGAGTTGAAACAGCCCTGGTGAAGTACTAGGTCAAGAGGGCTTTCATTCACAGCATTGGCCTCGCTCTCACCGTTAATGTTATAACTAGGCATGGGGTGGTGATCAAGTGGGATGGCTGCTGAGTCACTGGGGCAAGATGGGAATAGACATGGTCGCAAATGGAATCAATATGCCAACGCAGCTCAGGCACACAACTGCTCCCGGAAGCACTTGGATGGCCCGAGTCCCTGTTGGTTGATGAGCAGGGCTGCCTGAGGCTGATGTAATTCAGAGTGTAGTGTTAAGGATACCAACAAGTGCAGTGGGACCTAGACGAGAAGATATCGAGAGGTCGTAAGGAGATGAGCTGGACAATCTCGTTGCGTAGATTGGCATGTCAATGGAATGTAGTGCAGGAGTTTACCACTGTAGCTTGACTAGTCGACCATAGAACCACTGTGCCATGAACTTCACCACAAAGCAACAAGTTTTTCGACCTCGAGCAGTTACTCAAGGTTCTTTACCTCAGTTTTGTCATGTTAATTATCTACCAAAACCCTATGAAGTTACTACAAGGAGTGTAGCACTAGTCTACGCTGCATCACGTGCCAGACCCAAGCAAGCAGCAATATTGAAAAATATGTCAATGTTATTGTAGACCCCTAGACCACGGTTAGCATGGCCTTGAACGCTGATACTCTTGAAGCTCACCTCCAAACGTCTCTTGACATGGTCCTTGAGCAAAGACAGGGACATCAGTCAGAGAATGAACTCCTTGGTCATTGCCGACTGGCAAAGTGCCATTGACGACGAAACCTGTCACAGCATCTTTGTAATTGACGATATAGTCATCTTCTTCCTCTGTCGTGTTGACAGCAGGCTCTCTTGGCCCATCTTTGTGGACTCGGTAGTTCTCGCGGCGGTCAGGATTCGCGCCGACTGCAGAAAACAGCGTGTATCTTGAGATTGTCAGCACAAATCTACTTAGCTGAAGGCCCTGTATTCGCCAGCTTTCACAGGATCTCTACTAGATCGAAGAGTCAAGACTTACCTCGGATCCCAATTGGCCGGAAATGCTTCGCCTTCGCTGAACTGCAGTCCATCGGAACTATTCCCAGGCAGTACATACTGTGACAGCCCAGACTCTGCGTATGTGCCGATCGCACCACGCTTCTCTCTTTCTGTCTTTTGCTCATCAAGATATTTAGTGTCAACGCTTCCCGCCACATCAAAGCCGTGACCGTGATCAGCAGTCACCAGGACTAGCGTCTCTTTATCACTGCCCAGCTCTTTTAGCTTCTCTATCGTAGCCTTTACGGTATCATCAAGCTCGAGCAGGTCACCCAAGGCGCGGTCGTAATCAAGCGTATGCATTTGCTTGTCGATTGAAGCTGCCTCGGACATTAGTAGCCAGCCTTGATCACGGTGACGCTCGTTTAGGATGTCAACGGCCTTCAGGGTCATCTCTCTGAGCCCGGGTTGATCGGTCGCATCACCCTCTGATCCATCGGGACTATTTTCCTCGCCCTCAAGATTTTTCTTGTAGACGTTTCGATCGAGCCAGACAGCCATGTTGGAGACAGAGAACACGCCCAGAGCCTTCTCGGTATTTGGAAGGGCGCCTAAAGCAGAATTGTTCAATGCAACACCGTAGCCTTTGTCCGCGAAAAGTTGGTAGTAGTCTTGACCCTTGTATGACTCGTCGCCTGGAAGGAAGTTTTCTGCACCTCCGCCGAGTAGCACATCGGGTCCGGTCCAATTGGTCCACGTATAATTGGTGATACCGTTCAAGAATGTATCGATTACATGCGTATATTGGCCTCTATCCGCGGTGTGAGCGGTCATAGCACCAGGCGTTGCATCTGCAAGGAAAGCTGTAGATACAATGCCAACACCTCCACCTGTAAGCCTATGAAAGATCTCGGCTATAGTCTCGAATTTTGGATCATCAAATGGATCCTCAGAAGAGTCTCGATAGACACCAAGCGCGTTCACGGTTGACTTGTGACCGGTATATAGAGCGGTCGCAGAGTTCGCGCTGTCCGTGATGAAGGAATCGATCGAATGCGTCATTTGATGACCAACCACAGGAAATTTGTCCATCTGTAGTTTAGACTGATATCTGCCGTTGACCGTCTTGTGAGCGATCAGTCGAGCCGCGCTGATCATATTCGTCGTCATTCCATCGCCAATGAAAAGAACAACATTTTTCGTCTTTCTGACTGACTCCAGATCACGGACAAGCCAGCTCGCGGTAGTCGTTGATCCGTTGTTGTATGTCAATGTCGCCGTGTACTCACCCGCCTCGTACAGAGCAACACGACGATAGGCCTTTGCTGCAACATTGACCAAGGACGGAGTTTCGGCATCACGAGCGAAATAGTCTGAGGAAGAGCATGAGCTATCATCTCAGACCCCGGATGTGCATGTTGACTAGTTTCAAAAGTGGGTACTCACCCTCAAACCATGTGAAGTTCCAATTCTCGAGGCTTGGCTCCTCAATTTTGAAGTATGTTGCCGCATCTTGCGCCTCTTGACCGTCTTTTGAGATTGTCAATCGAAAGTTCGGATCTGGCGTTTCGTTGCCTGTGGCTTCGCTGCCATTCACGGGCGCGTGGACCTCGAGTCGAATATCGAACAGCTGGCCAGCCAAGAAGTCGGTCCTGCATCCTATTAGTATCACGTGGCCTTATGATCTTTGCGATTTCCACGCACTGATCGGGCGGGAATACGCAGCCGAACGACGGACAAGTTCCAAGCCGCTGGAATGACTGCGCTTTAGCACAACAAACCAAAGCAGCAACAGCTGTTAATGACTGCCATCTAAATGAATGCATAGCTTCGACGTTTCACCAGTTATGCAGGATACCTCTTGATTTAAGGAAAAGAGGGGGCAACTGAATTGACGGAGAGAGCACTTGATCCACGTGGGAGAGCCCTCTATATGTATCCTCGCCCCCCTCATTGTGATCATAGTAAAGATCGACGAGATGATGGGTCTCGACCTTGAATCCGGAGCTACTGGCAGCTGTTTATGCCAAGGCTGTCGAGCCAAGCCACTTGATCAGCCCGCACCGTCGCCCGGGCGAATGAAACACTGCGCCGTTTGCACGTTTCTCCCGAGAACAAGATCGTAGGGATATTGCAGGGATATTGGCAAGATCCTGTAGGTAAACACCTTCCTCTTTCGTATACTCAATGTATGCAAGGGACTCGCCATGCTGTAGTTTGGGGAGCAGTATGTCAATGCGGAGAGAGCTGGATCCAGTCGCAAGCCGGTCTGAACCCCAGTAATTTCGTCTCAACGATCGAGCTATCATAGGTGCATATTAAAATACCTATACCTTCGTCATGTCGAGATGGCAGGATCAAGTCTTTGCTGACACGTGCATCCTCGCATCGGCAGCTAGAGCAAGGTACCCGAGCCAGCTCAGGACAAATGCTGCTCTGTAATTTGATGTGCTCCAGCTGGACGAGACCAGGTGATTCCTCCATCAGTGGAGCTGGACGGTAGAGCCACATATGATTCCAAGGTACTGCTTTCACCTAGAGATCAGTACCCATTTCCACGACTGCTGTTGAAGTGAGAAGAGTTCGAACAAAATTTGCCAGAAATACGCGTACGAGCGGGCGAAGGTTCCTCCGATCCGACTGTCTCTAGCGTCTTGGCCAAAATTCTTGGTGCAATTTGTTGATGTCACAAAGCACAAACTTTCTACATACAACGACTGATACTTAGTTCCTTGTTCAAAGTCAAACATGACGTATTCTGGCCTCCTGAAGCTCGCAATGCTGTCGTATCAGCGCTATTCATGCAAATCTGGAATCACGGCAATCGTTCCCATGGACAGCTCACTGGATCTACCCGGTGTGTAGCAATTGAAGAAGCGTTGACTCTATCCTTGCACAAACATTCTATTTTACACATCTCTCATGGATGATTAAACATTACTCAAACTCTACAGCTTGACTCAAACACAAAAGAAAACGCCAACGCAATCCCATCTTTCTTTCCCATTATTACACAGCCTGCTGTGCCCACACAAACGAAATCCAAACAAAAGAAAGCGCTCTTCCTGCCCAACTCAAGTATCTGTTTATCTCGCTTGGCGTGGAAGCTGGGACTTGTTCGAGCTGCTCGAGTTGGATGTACTCGACTTCTCAGAAGACGAAGAGCTGCTGGTTGCATTAGGATCTCTCGTGCTACTTCGAGCTCTGGTGCTGGTTTGCGCCGGATGAGCTTCCTCAGAACTGGTGCCCCCGCTGCTAGAAGTGCTTGTTGTGGTGGTGCTTGAGCTGGAACTTGATGCTGCCATTTCTTGCTTCTTGCCGGAAGACCCTAGCTGACCTGCCTCAGGCGAGTCCCGGGCACGCTTTGCACCTGCAGCAGATGTGACTGAAGCTCCTTTTTTGGACATGCTCTCTGCGATGAGTTTGTCCAGATTTGCAATGGAGTAGTGTTCGGACGGGTCTGCCCCCAACGGCCAAGTCTTGCCATCCTCCTCACCCTCATAGTCGTGCTCGTCTGTGACTATTATCCCTCCGCGGTAGGTGTGTCCATGGTCAATCAAGTCGAATTTTGGTTTGCCGTCGTTCCATTTTACCTTCGAAGCTTCATCAAAGGATTCCAGGCTTATGATGCCATGGGCGAATTTATGCATATTCTCACTTTGAAGTTCTTGGTTCTTGTAAAGAACACTAATGTGCGGTCGCTTTTCCTTGTCTGACTTGTGCACATGTTGTCTAACCATGATCAGATCATATCAACCCTCGGTAAAACAGGGCATTAATACGTCAAAACCACCGCAAAGTAGTCCCAGTCACCCTTAGCTTTGATGTTGCAAGCTAATGCAGTCTCTATAGCAAGCCGAGCCAGTTTCAGTCGATGGTATTCAAGGGTTGGTATGTTAATCATCATAAAGTCGAACCCGACCCCCTTATGATAAAAATCGCCCTCTGCTTTGAAGGGAGGCATCGTATCAACGGCGCTGGACAGGTGATAGTATGTCAGGCTTTGAGGCAATATTGAAGACTCCGCGGGCCGAAATGTTACTGAACAGGTAGACAAGAAATCAAATACTCTAGATTTCGCGGTAGGTGAGAATGCTTGAGCGATGGTGGAGAAGACAACAAGACGCCAGCTTCATAGATATTTGACATGACCAGCAGCACAAAGGCCATACTTGGGGTCTCATGTTCATTTATGAGACGTTTCAACGTGGTAGCGGACTTTTTGCAAAGAAAAAGAACAAGTCTGCCCCCTGACATGTCACGAATGAGTTTCGTTTCAGGCAATCCCTGATGTCTTCACCTAGAACGAGGCTCCAATCCAAACGCAATGGCACCTTTCTCCTTTGATTCCCTGGATGGCCATGCTACTAGGTCAAACGTCTTTCAACTTCCACGTCTGAGGCTAGTATGCAATCCCTCTTCATGATGGAAGCAGCCATAGAATACCCTTTAGCATAGACGTCACATCCTGACATGAGCTCGAAGCATGATTAGACAAAGGGTTTGATGGTGTAGCGCAGATCTAAGCTCTTATGGAGCGTGTGCGATCAAAGGAAATAAATGATCATAGAACAAGACACATGTTTCATCACCATGTCGAGAGGGTATCATATCTGAGGGAACAGAAACAGAAAATGAAACCTCGTATTGAAGCGTTTCTTTGTCCTCGAGGGGTGGCGTTTCTTATGGCATTCTTTCGTTAACCAGCGTTGTCAGTTTAGGAACCTTGACATGAATCTCGCAATAGTTTGACCTGTATCACCAGGGAGAAACAGAAATCTCAAGGCTCGCGCGCAGGGGCACGTACCACACCGCAACAACTTTCCTCTCAGTGCTCGCCGTTCTCAATAAAATGTGTCTGAGAGAAGCGAAAAGTTTTGGCATCGAAGCTCACAGCAACTCCTCATGATCTTGATCCTCATTATCTCGAATGGAATGATTGCTTCGGATACATAATTCTTCAGAGAGCTGGTAGACTTGCACCTCCGAGGTCTGCAGCCGCTAAACCTCAGCATGCCTTCCAAGCCAAGTGATCCTTCAACGATATCCGATGGTCATGCGCACATGTTCACAATATAAGCCCATCGTCTTGAACTCCGCCGAATCTTGGGATCTGCAGAGTCATCGTCATCTTGACAAGCATAATCAGCGTTCCTCATATAGCACATAGGCTTTCCTATGAGATAGGACCCTGGCCAATTGCTGCATCGGCTAAGGAAACAGAATGAGTGGGCCACTGCTTTGGTCAGTATTTTTGCTGGCTGAAATACTTTACTTGATTTTTCTTTGTCCTTACCGACCTCGCCTTTCAATCATAGTCTTATTGCGTAAGACCAGTGGTCCGCGTGAAAGGCTAGCGATGGATAGAAGAGACTGACCCCGTTGGTATCGTATAAGGTTGAATGCGGGCAAGCTGTAACTCATATGGTAGATGTTAAGAGTGATAATCTGAGAGCACAGTATGAATATGCACTTTGACAGGATCGTTTTAGCATGATGGCATATTCTCTCGAGGTAATTGAAGGGTTGTATTTGGAATCTCATTACCAAGAGAATCGGCCAGAAAACTGTACATGGCATTGGAGCGGCAAGAATGCTAATGAATACGTGCTTCAGGCATAACATGATATTCGCGAGCCTAGAGAGAGCTTGTATTGTGTATAAGACAAGAGCAACTCTATGGTGTGGATGACAGTGAAGCCAACTGCTCCCATTCGAAGACTCCTCTGTGGCGAAACATCTCCAGTCACTTCCGAAGGATTATCTTGTTCCTACCAAACATCTGTTCGTTCCACATTAACTACTCAGACCCGTCGTTGTCAGCCTCGAATGCATCAAGGTGTGCTGCTGATCTCTTGATGCTAATCCCAGTGTCGTAGAAGTGCTTAGCGGCCCATTTCGCATGCTTCTCTTCTATCTTGCCCAAAATCTCGACGGTGCGCTGCAAGGCTTTCTCGTGGCCTTCAAAATCAGCGTAAGTGATGCTCCTCGGCTGAAGCTGACCTGCAATGTCCCAGTAGGACGCCTTGAAGGCTCCTGCTTCATGGTGTTCACAAGCACTACACCATCTGGAACCCTTGAAATCGATGGGGCGGTAATATTGGGCACCAATCGCCTCACGTACAAGTCTGGACACGACAGAGCAAACTATTTTTTCAATCTTATCCGCAGATAATCCCTTGAATTTCTCAGCAAGGTTTACTACTTCATCATGGGTGACTTTGTGTGGGACAGCATCCAGTTTGTGTCTGATAATTGCAATGAGATCGCCGTCGCTGGGAAGCCGAAGATGATGATGAGAGTCGAATAAGGACCAGACTTCCTCATCTAGAGACCAAGGAGATGATGTAACACCGATGACCACTACTTGCTTCGAGCTGGGAATCTTCTGCATCAGATTGTTTTTCCGTACAAATTCACTGCTGGATCTTCCAAGGATATTTTCGACATCATCCAAAAGCACAGCCGAAGGCGCTGCTTTCTTCGCTTCATTGAATAAATGCACAACTCTCTCTATAGCCTTGTTATTGTCCCATCCTCCTAGAAGGCTCGCTTTAACCTTGAAGATAGTGCAACCTTCGGTCGTGGACGCAAAGGACGATACGAGCGTCGACTTGCCTACTCCGGGAGGTCCATGCAACAGAAATGTTCGTTTGACACCAGTCCTTTTGACTAGATGCGGTGATAGGGATGGCAGACGTACACCCAAACGCAGATCTGCTTCGGCGAGGTCATGGCCGATGATTTTATCGTCGGCGGTGATGGATTTTGGATCTACTTTGAAACCTTCGATGATGGCTTTTGTGTCGTCCGATACTTGCGTTGCTTTGGACTCGTCCATCTTTATTTCACGTTTAGTAAGAATGGCTGATGTAGAGAGCTCGATGGATTTCGAAAGGTGAGAGGATTCAGACGATGCGTTGGACACGTCGCGTTGCTGATCAAATTTATTTGTTCATGCCCCACCTTTCTGCCACCACTCTTTGACACACCCGTGAATCATGGAACGCTAATTCTCCAACAGCGCATTCTTTCGAGCCTTTTTTTATGGCACATTATGCATTCAATCCGTGATTCGCAGCTTTACCGAAAAAACCCAAATGGTCATTTCAAGGCTAGGAATTGCTAGGACAGAATGCTCAGTACACGATAGAAGTGAATGTCCAGTGACCCATCTACTTGATTTCTTCGTATATATTGCAAACCCGTAGAGTTGTTTCTCAGCTCAGCTCGAATACTAACTCTCTTCAAACATTACTCCGCTTTGCATCGTAATGTGGATAACCACATGATTGTCCCAAATGAAGATATGCAAGTTCGATACGTATACTGAGCTCAGACATTCATCGGCGGTAGTCAGCATGCAATATTTGTTCCATCAGATACGGGCCAAGACATCGAGGCTGGAATACGCAATATCCTGTAAATACTCACAGGACCATGGACTTTCCATGCTGCTCGGAGGAGGTCCTCCTCATTTCCATCATTTCCACCGAGAAGCCGAATCTGAACGGCGAAGCCACGCGAAAATCGGTCACACGATGGTGTAGGCAAGTCGTAGAAACGTAGAATGTATAGCACGAACTGAGGGACTTTAGTGACCACAGTAGAAGTCGAGTGGGCGACTGTCTCGGACGGGCACACTGTCTCCAAAGTAGCCCCCGGATGTGAGAGAGCGGAAGACCCAACATTCATTCTCTCCGGCAGCTTTCACGCAAATATTGGGCAAATTAGACACTCCCCACAGCAATGACTGAGGACAAGACATAAAATACTCGTCCTGTAGGTAATACAACGCGAAGCCAGCAAGGGATCTGGATGGAGACAAAAAAACCCCAAACAACCGTCTTCAAGAGGGTAGGACCAGAGAAATCAACAAGTAACTAAGGCAATTGGCCGCCTTTGAGAGGTCTTGAGAAAATAATTCGCTCACTTCCCCAGCATGAGCGGGTCTCGATGTGATCTCACAGCCAATTCGCCCAGTGATCAGCAGGATTCGCCGAGTCTGCCATTCACACTGCCTCTGGGGTGTTCATACCTTTCAGCCATCCAGCATAGTACGAAAAGAAAGCCCTTTCGCAGAAACATGAAGATCATTGAAAGCGATTAAGGGTTTAGATGTGCGCTAATGTAGCGGTCGGCAAGGCCTGTGTGTAAGGACTGCTTGTGGCAATAAGGAGATGCTGACCTGTCACGTGTGCCAATAAGCAAGTAGCTTGCAATAGCATGATGTTCAGTGGACCACCAGGTCATGAAGTAGATTTGTTCACGGCAGGTTTCGACGTCACGCTCTGCGATGCCTACAGTCATCCCCGAATATTTTCTTCAAGCGATGGGGGTGGGAGTGCCTGTGAAGTTACTATCACATGCACATTGCAGCCCAAGTCTACTGCTTATGTTAGATACTTTATCCAACAGTTGGTCGGTCATTGGGAATGATCTCACGTGACTGTCGACAATCGCCACTTCACATTCGCGACTTCCTGATGACACCCGGGCAACCAAATGCCCAATTACCCGCTTTTGATGACGTGAACTATCTCACAGTGCGATACTACATCATCTTCATTCAGCTCATCGCTCATCGCCCATTCACAAAGACAGGTGCAGGGTACACGTAGACACTGTGCATGCAGCAGTAATCAATGGCTCGTCAACACCCCGGCCATGATTATTACCACGGAGGGTATGGCCCCGGTAGGTGGACGACACAAGCTCCTCCCTTCGACAACACATTCCCATTTCGGCCTACCATGCCTACATACCACACTGCCCCATCTTTCATGCCCCAACCCGGGCCTTGGAACTACACTCAGCAGTATTGGGATACTCAAACATTTAGCTTGCAACACCCCAATACTATGCCAGCCATCGCGCCATTGCGTTATCCAGACTCACTCGTGAATCCTGTCCCATCCTTCACCGCGCACCCTCCACATGGTTTCATCATTCAACCACCTGCTCCATCAAACAATCACCAAAGCCCAGACTTTGCGCAAAGACCTGCATCCTCAGAGCAGAGTCTGACCGTGAGAGCCAAGAATATTCGGCCAAAGACAGCCGCTCCAGTCGCGACCACGTCTGCAGTCATTACTAAACCCCCAACAGTTAAGAATGACACGCAAGCGCTCTCTGTTCTGAAGCCAGAGCCATCAAGGATCGCAAAACGCCCCGCTGCTGAGAAGAGGAAGTCGAAGCGAGAGCGACAGAAATTCAAAGCCGAGCAGACTGAAAGAATGTTAGAGAGAGCTTTCAAGGACAATGACTATGATGCAGAGAGTACGCTGAAAGAGGTCAAAAGGCAAGCGATCTCGGCACTGGGACCAGTGATTCACAAAGACGCTCCTCTAGCAGGACATGCTGTTGATGCCTCTCACGGTGTGTCTCATGAGCGACCAACGCGATCAATGATGAAGGAGGGTCACTTATCGAAAGGTCCTACTCCTTCCTCGGGGGATCTTCTACCTCCTAAGCTCTCACACAACCTTTATGACACTCTTTGGGCTCATCCACGCACCGAGCAGCAAGAAGTAAGAGCCATCCTGGACGGTTGAGCGTCGTGGGCTTGATTCAAGGCTGAGAGAAGTGGTCTGCCGGCACTGATGGGATGAACAACGGCGGTGGGATGAATCTTACTAGTAAGTATGATGAGATCAGTAAGGATCCCGATCGTTATGTTGAGGAAGACGCTTATGTACAGGATTTACGGATGAGCAAAAAGGACAGACACTGGCTGCGAAATTGATTTTGCTAAGGCAATTGAGCATGAGCATAGAAATGTTTGTGCAGTACGATGAATATATCTACATATAGTTGACATGTCATCAACGGGGAAGGGCAAATCAAGATGGCAGCATGGCTCATTTTATCGACTGCGAATAGCTTCGGCCATTAGGTCTTAGAGCAGTCATTACTTGAGTCTAGCATTGGTACGTAGAAGTACTAGGGACTCAAGATACGCAATAGTGACTTGTCTTTAGATCAAGACACAACAAAATACCCAGATTCGCACCACCGTCTACTATGATACTTCAATCACACAATTGCTTACAGGAATTGGGCAGGTTTCCCCTGCCTAATTAGTGTAGCGTCCCAAGTCTACTAATCGTACGCCAGAATCCAACATTTGAGCTCAGTGGTGCGCTGCACTACATCGACACCAATGCTCCCAAACCCAAATTGCAGGCCCTCGCTATGCCACATTTACTTGCAATCTCGCAACAATAAATTTTGAGCCGCTTGTCTACTTGCCCACATAGTCCCACTGCTTGGTCTCACGATTAAAGCAATGCCTGTACATCATCAGTATTTCCCCCACCACAACCACGAACATCGCCTACCAATGCTCGCACTGTCTCATCAACGCCTTCGGATACTCCTCCCTCACAACCTTCTCAAACCTCCTCGGCACCTTAACCCTCACCCCTTCCAATTCCACATCCCTCAACGGAAAAACATCCCCTCTCTCATACGAATGCCCGTCTTTACACCACAACCTCCCCTGCTCCCCCTCCCCATCTCCCTCCCAAACAACCGTAACATCCACAAACTTCCCATTGCCCCTATCAATCCACCTCGCACTAATCACATTGGCACTATCCTCCTCCGACTCATCCATAAAGTGGGGATTAACATCCAACATATACCTCCTCTCCTCCCCACCCCCACCACCACCACCACCACTACCACCACCAAAAAAATACCCATGCCCCGTCCCATTCCACCCCCCCTCCACCAACGCCCCCAACGTCTCCACCCTCATCTGCGCATCAACATCCGTATCCCACGGCAACAGCTCTCCATTCCAATACAAGCCAATCAGAGCACCATGCGCGATCC
Source organism: Bacidia rubella (assembly GCA_032158265.1). NCBI lineage: Eukaryota > Fungi > Ascomycota > Lecanoromycetes > Lecanorales > Ramalinaceae > Bacidia > Bacidia rubella. The sequence continues at coordinate 1,940,975 of JAVTIF010000005.1, read as the reverse complement.
AAGTCTCCGCTCCCACGGACGATGTGAAGTTCATGTACGACTCGAGCAGCAAGCGGAGGGTGTGTTGGGTTTCTGAGATGGTCAGGTGGGAGGGGGAGGGTGCGAAGCGGGCGTCGACTTTATTGCCGGAACCGAGGCGGTGGGTTTGGTTGTTGAGGGTGAGGTCGTGGAAGTAGGGGGGGTGGAGGGGGGGAGGTTGGGGGGTTGGGATAGGGTAGTGGAGGTGGTATGTTAGGATTAGGGAGAGCAGGGTGAGAGTGAGGATTATAGAGTGGCGTCTGGGTTGGAAGGTTTTTTTGAGAAGCATCGTGGTGACGTATGGTGTGATTGTCGTTGTCTTCATCTCAAGGGAGATGCTGCATGCTCATGGCTACGCTGCGGAGGATATGTGATCATGGCGGCTTAGCGTGACCCCTTTTTCTCAGCCCCTCGCAGCAAAAGAGACAATTTTGACTACCAAAAGTTGCCACATTTTGGTCACTGGAGCGAGAATTTCGGAATGTGTATTGGACCACGAACCTTGACATCCTGATAACTGCGATTCTGGAAGAACAGAAACGGCATCATCTTTGGCCTAATCGAGGTACGCCTGTCCCACCACAATGATGTGGTGTCCTTAAGCTCGCGTCGTTTTCCAGGGGATTGTGACCTTACGTGAGGAGTCCGTCGCACGGTAATGGACTAATAATTAAGTTGCCTGGGATGTATGCTCGCTCTGCTAAAGTGGCTACAGTAAATTGAGTAAATAGGGATGGCCCAGACGCGTGATGAGCCCTTGTTCAAGACCGCCACCGATGTTTTCAGTCTAGGGGAATCTTTCGCAAGAAACTTTTCGTCTGTGACATGAGATCATCGTCAAGTGATCATTGGATACAAGCTAGCCTTACGAGCCTGCATTCATTACTGTTCAAGGCTTGGAGGTTGAAGGGTTGTCGGCATCAGCAATAAATCCACATTGTCTTTCCCAGGGCCTTTGGTTGACGTTGAACATCAAGACCACGACAGATGTTCTAGCTTGTCGTGTGATGGTAAGCGGCCTAGGCGGATGTGCTCTCTGTTTCCTAATGTAGGCCGTAGCCCAAGTGCACATTCAGCGATACTATTTTTTTCAAAAGAGAGGTCCATTACTGTACAAAGATACAATAGAAAGACTCCTGCAATATCCTCTCTTGCTCATTGCATCTCAGTATTGGCGGCTATCAAAGTCTTCTAAAAGGTAACAAAAGCATTTTAAGTTCTGAATACCTTTTCAGACTCCACAGAATCTCAAGAAGTGCCACAAACACAATCTTCTTTATGGACTTGATCTTCTTCGCTGTCGATTGCCATACTTTGTCTCTATCGAGGATCCCCGTCCTAGAACGAATTGGGCAAGTCATCCTAAAGGCTAGACCAATATTTCCAACAGCCACTAGCGTTGGAGGATCTAGAAGCAACCCTTCAAGCCTGGATGAGACAAACCTGTCTAGAATCCACATCGGTCAATGGAGTCTCCCATCAAACGAAATTACGACTCGTACTAACAGATACAAGTATTGTCTAAGCAGCTGAGCAACACTTTCTAATTACACTTTCTCGGCTGTCTTGATCCTCCGGAGGATTTGACAATTTCCGAGGATCTTTAGCATTCCAAGCAGAGCAAGCATGCAGTTTGTACCGAACCCTCGAAGAGCGCATAGCGTACGTCGTACTCAAGCTGCGGGTCCCACTGAGACGCATGCGATGAAGTTACTAGCGCTTGTGCTTCAAAGAAAATTCCTCAGAGCCCGGACATCAGTCTTGTTCTCGGACGCCAAGGTTACAATTAGCTCTTGGTTAGATGTGAAGGAAAGCAGCCAAACACAAGAACTCAGACCATCCACTTTGGTTTGAAGCCGCTGCTGAAACGAAACAAATTGCTTAGGAAGGTTAATTGGCTGCAGGCAGGGCTCTCAAGTGGACTGAGGCTTTACTCTGATGTGGCTTCCGAAATCAATGTAGGTATCAGCTCCGCAAAGGTATTGCATGAAAGTGACGTGAACCTGCATCAAGCAACGACCCTTGTAGTGACACTCAGCCAAAAAGAGTTGAGCGGTGAAAGCCGGCCGACCTGAGGGCTGCCTTAGTCTCAAGCGTATACTCTAAGAGCGATCCATAGCCCACTGCAGACGAGCTTCTGGCAGAGGATCAATGAGGCACAGCTGAAGGGTCGTACCGCAACCAGCCAAGCTCGTAACTCCTCTTGAGAGATCCTATACGCATCCATCGTGCAGTCTCACCAACATGTGTAGAGGATGGTTGCACTAGTAACATGCAAGGCAAGGTCATGTCGAGATTTAATATGCACTGATCGACAAGTCAGCATCATCCAGCATCTGCACCCCGCATTTTCTGATCTCTGGGCATCAAGCCCCCTTTAGTCTTCTTGGCGGAGATGCTCGGATCCTTCAGTAGGTGCATCTGACGTATCTGCTTTAGATAGCGGTTGGTGGTCACTGCTCGCATTGGATGGTGGATTTTGCTCATTATGGTCTGTGCTCAGAATGATGGTGTGTTCAGCCACACTCTCGCTGCGAGCTAGTAGGTGAGATGGTAGATTTTGCCGCCGTGGAGGGTTGCTGCATTGTAGATCTTTACTTCAGCTAGCCATTGCCTACATTGATGACTCGCTGTTGCAGGTATCGTTTGCACGATAGGAGCTCACGGGTTGAGAGATCGCGCCGACAGACTTTAAGGCTGTGCGTATGTGTGATGGGTCTTTTGGATAGCCAGTGATTCTGCTTGCCTGCGCACGACACCCTCAATCGGCTTCATGCTCACGACGTCATTTGGTTTGTGGGTGAGCTAGCAGAGGAGAATTTCGTTCGCCCAGATAAGGAATAGTAGTCAGGTGACGGCTCGATCCAGCATCTTGATAGGCGTTTGTGTGGCCGAGGGTGTGATCGTTTTTGTTGGGGTGTCTAAAAATTCCTCGTTGAGGACACGTCTCTGAAGGGTTCGGCGCCGTGTTTCGTGAATCTGGTAGCAGGGGAGCCTATGGCCGGCTGGTGCCTAGGTCAGACACCAAATAGATTTTCCTGGGGACAAAAAGCAGGATAGAGGTTGAATGAATATTGAATATGGCCTGAGGCCTTGAGTTCAAGTCTGGGGTATTCGAGACATTTGTATACAGTAAAACGTTCCCACCCTAGACGCCCAACAATAGTGACCAGAGGACATCGCTTTATCGCACGTAGAATAGCACAGTCCCATCCTCAACGACCAAGCCCTGCTCCTTGCCCCCTTGTAGCCCGAAACTCCATTCCAACTGTCCCACAACTAAATCCTTACACGCGCTTACATAGCCCTCAACATCGCTTCTTGCCTCCTCCTCCACTTGCTCGCTCATCTCCGCCTCCGCTGCCTCGAATCTGCTCAAGGCCTCCTTGACCAATTTCGCAATTCTTTCAACGGCTTCCTGCGCATCAAGATCTTCCTTTTGCATAAGCAATGGCACAAGGCTTTCGTGCGTGGAGTGCACGAGCTCGCCTCTCAGGTTGACAATGTCGTTAGAGAGGACAGAGAGGCGAGCGATTTCCCTCCAGAGTTTAGCCATAGTCTTGTTCTCCTTGTGAGAGTAGGCAACAGGTAATTCGGAGCCGTAAGCGTAGTGAATTAGCCCCAAAAGTGGGAAAATGGAGACATTTTGAAGTTCACGCTGGGTGATGTAGTCCTCGGGATTGGCGGGCGGTTTCTGATCTGAAGGTGTAGATGCAGTGGATGGCAGAGTTGGGAAGTACCATGCGATACATTCGGCTATTGTGAGAAGTTGCTTTCGGGATGTGTGCGGGTAAGAGAGAGCGGCGAAGAGAGGAGCGTTGAAGGCGAGGACTTTTTGTCTCATGGCTGCGTCTTTGAAGGAGGTGTTGATCCATGAATTGAAGTCATCTTGGATGGTAGAGAGGTGGGGGTTTTGGACGCGGTGCCAATTAGGGCAGAGCTCGGCGGGTTTCGGTAGCTCGACCTTGTAGCCTAAATGGCCTTCGAAGGGTGTGTTGAGGGTTGTGGTTGAAGGAGCTTTAGTAGCGGGTGATGGTTTGAAGGCATTGAAATGGCTTGAGAAAGCTTCGAGATCCTTGGGGATTGCGACTTGGACGGCCATGCTTGAAAAGATGTTATTGCAGAGGGAGCAAGTATCTGAAGGCTGTACTTTGTGGAGAGCACATGTTCGAGAGGATTGATCCATCTTTTTGTATTGTAGTATGCTGCCGAGCTCGGTGTCCTGGTGATCAAAGAGTATCACGTAGCTGAAAGGCAAATACCAAAGAAAGGAAAACAAGTGGACAAAGAAAGCCACATGGTGGTCTAGATTCTTTGGAGCTTCTCGAGCAGGCGTCAATCCTTGGCTCACATGCAGCTTGACGCCACGTACAGAGTGATTGATCGGCGCGCAGGCAACGTCAAGCGAAGCTAGCTGGACCTGTCATGTTCTGGAGCGCCCGCAGCATGCGTCAGATTCGACGCAACGGATCCAAAGGGTTTAGCCGTTGCCTATCGCGCACTGTGCATGAAGATTAACCTGCTTTGGGATACACTCAGCCATTCCAGGCCCCAATTCGCCCGGTGTTGCTACCGACCGACAGCGGCGTTCCGGGAGGCGCACCAATTGAGCGGAAGGCCACCGATCCCGGTGTCAGGAGCGCGATCCAGGGGGATGGATCAGGAAGCTGCAGCGGATCTTAATAGGGACCGTTTCAATCTTGAGAAGGTCTAGATCATTGGTCGATCATGACTTTGATGCCCTTAGTTTCAGGGCTCATTGCTGGAGTAAAGGTATCGCGGGTTATGTCAACGTCCCGCTCCCTGACAGTATCCACTACCATCATTCGTCCTCCAAAATGTCGGAACAATCCAGCTAGGCCAATGTAAAGCTCTGCAGATCCTAAGTGCATACCTAAGCACTGCCTGGAGCCTCGACTGAAAGCAACCAGATATTTTTGGAGGCGCGCTCCCTCGGTCTCTAAAGGCAACCATCGCTCAGGACTGAACGTACGAGGCTCTGGAAAGATGCCTGGATTATCGTGGATCATCATCGATGTCATGCTAACGGGCGTTCCTGGTGGCAGATTGTAATCGTGATATGAGATCGCCTGGTTCGGGGACACTCTTTGTAGACGGTGGGAAACGCCATAGCATATGCGCAGCGCCTCAAGAATAATAGCGTTCAAGTAAGGTAGTTTCTCAAGTTCCACTAATGAAAGTGGCCGACTTGCATCAGGCATTGCCGCGATCAACTCTTCCATGAAGTTCGTTTCAATTTGCTTGTCCATGACAATGTAATATGTCGCCAGAGCGAGGATGAGGCTTGTGGTGATGGAGCCCGCTCCTACAAGAGTCTGGGCGTCTTCTACCAGCCGTGATACAGATTTGTCAAACGGTGGAAGATCTGAGTCAAGAAGCGTTTCGAAAACGCTGGGTCTTCCGCGCTCTTTCAGGGTATCTCTATCTCCTGACTTGATATCTTGGATTTGGCTGGCCCATTGACGATGCCATCGGTAAGAAACCGCCAAATCGGGCAGATACCGGTCCACGAACCACATAGGAAATTTGCTCATCAACGGAAAGATCCATGGGAACTGCTTCAGTACATGGCTACCACTGACGATAGAGATCCACAGTTCGTAATAGTCAGGTGAAAAGTCAGGTTTTGCGAGCAGACCGTATGATTCAGGGAAGCAGTATTCGCTTACGACATCCCCAGTGAAGGCTGTCCAAGCATGCATCAAATTGACTGGTCGACATTCAGACTGATGCTCTTTGAATCTTGTTGTGACCTTGTCCATATTGGTTTGTACGACGCCACTGTATGCTCTAATAGATTGTTTTGAGAAGAACGTGGAGTACGCATTCCTACGCCTACGATGAACATCATGTTCGACCGAAGCTAGAATACTGTTGGGTGTTCCGAACATCGGAACCTGTATCGAAGGTTAGAACCAAAATCTAGATTAGGTGCGAGAGAAGCGCAATCTCTTCATTCGATCACATACCGACCAGGTCCAAATGTCAGTCTTCCGTCTTCCTCCGAGGACGTATACTTCATCATAGAAGTCCGGGTCATCGATGTGAACCTCGTACGGGTTGATGCGAATGATGGGGCCATACTGCTTGTGCAATTCTGCGATCTTCCATCCGTATCTACCCTGCAGGACTACATCGTAATAGAACTCATACCAGAAGGAGAGGATGGCGAGCTTTGGGCCAGGGACGTGAGCTACAGGTGAAAGATACAGCCTATTGATTGCGCCGGAGACGGTGTAGCCCAACAGCAATGCCGCTGCAAGCACCAGTATGAAGCCGAATTCCATGCTCCCCGATTAAGCAGTCTCAATTTCTGCTGATATCCAATATATGTCGCACAAACTTCGCCGAGCAGCTCACCCGAACTTTGATTTCATGGTTTATTGTGCATTAAAGAGATTCGAGCAACGTCGAGGTCTTAAGTCTGCATTGCAAGCCGCCTCTCTTGCCCAACGCCCTCTACCAGCCTTCCTCTAGCTCCTCCCACCAATGTCTCAGAGTCCTTCGGGCCCGCCGGTAGCAGCGAGTCACCAACCACAAGGTGGACTAGCCACACCATCGTGAGCCTCAAGGTAACGGCTTCAGAAGCTTGTGTTTAGCTTTAAGCGTTCGCTTCATAGCGTGAAGAACCCCACCTCCCAAAGTCTGGATTCTGGATCCCATTCGTGCGCTTGTAAGCAAGACAGCCATTTCCTGCAACCAGGCAGGCTTTTTGCTTAAGCTTCCAAGTTCCCTGCATTGAATCCCATGTGCTATTTGCATGAAGAGAAGAAACTAATGGTGTACTTCGAGTATGTCATGACGAGAAGGAAGGGAGGAAGATTTAGAAAAATTCTGGGAAATGGGACCCTCGGACGGGATATGGACTGTGTCTTATCTCCGACGCCAAGCCTCAAATTTCCGGCCTGTCCATCAATTTTCGCATCTTTTTAGTCAGTGAGTTGACTTTCCATGGTCAACCATTGACGGACGCAGGCGTTCAATCAATAATTGCTCGACTTATAGGAGAACCTCTGACAAGGATATGTAATTATACCCATACCAGCCCACTATGTTTCCACATAAGCTTCCTTCAAGATCCCGCCGAAAAAGCTATCAAGCATGCGCTGCCATGGATCTTGAGCCATCAGGAGCTAATGGTATGGGATGTTAATGAGTTCTGATATCCAGCATAGTCTTAAAGCGGGTTGCTACCTTCGCTCGAACTGAAATTGGCGACATGTGTCGACAATACAGCATTTCTTTTAATCAAGGCAGATGCTTGAGCTTCACCCAGTGGTGCAGCTTGCACATCTCGTGGAACGGCTTTTTCTATCACAAACATAACTCGCTTATAAATTTAAAGACGAAGCGTGGCGTACTGCTGGAGCCATTGCCGTTGGCAAGGCGGTACACAGTCCAACTTCAACACTGCACTGACAACTTCATGCATGGCACATATGCCTGCAAGAGAGGTCATTGAGAAATTGGTTGGTAGAGGTGCCGCATCAGCTTGATGAGGATAGTGTGCTAGTACGGCAGAGATGTCCTCTGGACTCATGAGGAACGGAAAGCTCGAGCAAATGTCGTCAACACATTTGGCTATTTCGTCTTGGTTGGCCGCGCACTCTTGTTCAAAAGACAGCGTATTTCTTGCGTTAAGAGTCGAAGCCAGAAGCCTCCTGACGTCTGAGATGGTGTCTAGCAGGAGGAGCCGCATTACTCGCCAAGTGTTGCAACAACGCGCAGACGGCACATCATGGTACAGGTGTATTTGTCGAGGATGAAGGGGTGTGGCATTTGAGGTGGAGGCGTGATCAAGATCTACTGATGAGTATGAACCAGGAATCTCGGACCATGAAGCAATCCTGTGATACTCTGAAGTTACATCTTCAAGAAGCTGCATTGTTTCTTCTTCACTGTCTGCGCCATCACTAGCCCTGTCAACGAGTGAATCTAAGCGATCGCGCAGGTCCGCGATTTTCAGTCCCAGGTACAACAAAGGTAAGTTCTCCCCCAAATGATCAGGCTCGTGCTTACCGTCTTCCAAAGTAGATAGGTGCGAGAAGGGAGTCAGATCTTTCAGAAGCTTGAAGTCGGATTGCAGCACTGCCACGAGCTTCCCAAACAAATCAGCCAACCTGACCATAGCGCAGTAGAGGTACTGACCATAGTGTTGCGGGTAATTTGTACCACCAGAGGAGATTCCTGCACTTGAAGTCCACACAAAGTTGTCTTCCTTATTGTGAGGGCCCCATGCACATGGATATTTGGATCGCCTGGCTCTTGGGCTAAAAGCCTCGAAACCTGCACGCTCCGTCAGCGCCCTAAGTAATAATGGGAGATTCGTAACCAACTTCAAAAAGGCACAAGAACCCCAATGCCAGTACCAGTGTCTCCGAATATTGTGCATTGGGACATTGTAATTCTTCCCTGACTAACCTGACTGCTTCGCCATATCTGCGATACGCAATGGGTTTGAATGCTGTGCCTTTCCGAAGCAGCGTGAAAAAGCCCAAAGCAGCAGCTTCTAGGGCTTTTGAAAGCATGGAAAAAGAACTCTCCGATGTACATCTTTCCACCAAAGCTGGTCCACCTTCAGCTGACCATTGAGATTGGTTGTAGCGGGCAAAGAAGCCAACTGCTAAGCTTTCCGGATTAAGCGCTAGAGACTGTACAAGAGGATAGGCTGCGCGACCAAAGCTGATTCTGTGTATCTCGTTCCTGGAGAGTTCTGTCCTCCTTTCCGATGGCTGTTTTGCGCTTGGAAAGCTCCGCGTGGATCCTGGCTGAAAGGCAATATAACCTGGACAGACTGCACCATGCTGGATACATCTATAACAAGCTGGTCGACTCTGATCGCACTAGCCGAGCAGATAAGCGTTCTTTAGGCCTTGCTTTGGTCACAAGTTTTGCTGCTTACTTTGATTTTACGAGCTCGGCAGCGCTGGCATCCTTTGCTTGGCCCTCGGTTGACCATTCTGCCTTGAAACACCAATAGCAAAGAAGGAGAATGTAAGAGACGAGACTGTTCGCAAGGAGGATGTCGTTCTCCATTTTCTCACGCAGTCTGGTGAGATTTACTTGCTGCGGGACCTGAATGAATGATAGAAGCGCACCAAGAAGAACTGTCCGTCCAAGCAGGTCGCAAAGTTCGACTAGTTGAGCCTAGGCTAGCTGCAAGGTGCATCGTTCGAGAATTTGTAGCAGGAAGAGCTACGTATCTATCAATATCTTCAACGTTCATTCATGACCTCCCGCCATAAGAGTGGGCTGGTTATCTACCGAGTGGTTGGCTCCTCAATTTACAACCCTTTTCAACTTATGTCGCCCATATCGGTATTCTCAATCAAGAATTGTGGCCAACTTTCAGATGCTAGAAGGTCAAATGAATCATCGGGATTCTGCGATGAAAATACTCAGGTCGACCTTGTTAAACAAATGTCGAAGGCCAAAGAATGCGTACGTTTTACCAAAAGCGTTGCGCACAGCTGTACGACTTTTGTTTTCCAACTGTGCATCTCACCACTTCTTTGCACAAATTTTAGTATCCCAAATTTCAAGATTTGGCGAACAATAACCCTCTCGCACCATCCCCTGTGACCATCGCCCAACGAAACGACCTCGATGAATCACATCACTCTACCTGCGTCCCCGCAAGCTGCCTCCCATCCGGCCGAGGACCCCGCTGCCATATCTCCTTATAGAACGGCGAATCTGGTGGCATAAGCAAAACAATCAAGCTGGCCTCATACACTGCAGCATAGTCAGCACCCCGTCCCCGGAACTCCTCTCATTTTGTTCATGAACAGACATACCCCACGGTCTCCACCCAGGCTCAATGCCATTCTCATCCCTTGCACACCCTTCGACAACCTTATCCGCCGCATGCGCAATATCATTCCACGTCGCAAAGCTCTCGTCCTTGGGGTTCCACTCTTGCGGGAACTCAGGAATCCCGCTCTTGGCCCATTCCAAATCCGCGAGCAAGGCGACGACCAATCTGCAGTCTCCGTCCCCATAAAACCTGGGGGCCACGACCCTGGGCTCACCCGCCTGTGGTTCGGACGGCGAGTTGTAGGAGACGAACATGGTGTATTCGTCTAGGTGAGCAGCTTCTTTCTGTCGAAGCGAGGAGATGGCGGAGAGGCAACTTTCGCGGGAGATCTTCTGGGCGTTGGGTGAGGGCGATTGCCAGCCTAATGATATGGGGTCGTGAATGCAGTGTGCGACGGTGTCGTTCTCTTGATGGGGAATCATAAATGGGGCGATGAGTTGGGGGAGGGCTGCCGAGAGGGAGATGAAGAGAGTCACGGCTAGGGGAAGGAGGAAGTGTGATCTTGAGCACGACAACATCTTGGTAAAGTGAATTGACACAACTTATCGCGAGCTTGGAAAGATCTCTAGAGTAATGGCCAAAGGAGGACTCTTTTTGCACAGGTCTTTGCTTGCGCAAGTAAGGTTGACTCTCGATTTGTGGATAGCGAGCGAAACATGTTTGAGTCGGCCTTCGCTTATTGGCAGGCGTTATTGAAACGCGTATTCCGGCCACGGACGTTGCCCTGAACCATTAATAATAGCAAAGCGCTATCAGCTACGACCATGTGCTACCCTGATCAATGATCTACCCTTCTAGGGATGGAAAATGGTCGATTGCGACACTTGAACATAAAATTTAATCAGACAGAGAAAGCAGGCAATATGTCTACGACGCCCATTCAGACCAAACGCAGTACGTGACATGACTAATATCAAAAATTGGCGACTCCAGACAACATGTCACCACGATCTCCCAAGATCATAAATGCTCCTATAACTACGCATGCTACCACCCCCACCGACACAATCACCATTACCTCCTCCAACAACCACTCACCAAAGCCACCGCTCCCTCAGTCATCCTCCACAAGCCTCCAACCACCGCACCCAACCATCGCACACCCCCCTCCCTATCCTTCCCTATCCCCCCCAAAAGTCCCCCCACCTCCCACACTCCCTCTACACCTTCCCCCCACTCCCACAATCACACTTCTGCTCCGGAACAACACAATCCACAGCCCCCCCCTCCAAACTAACCGGCAAACTGGTATTACTCCCCCCCTGAACCGACGCGATCGCGAAAACGCCTGTTCCGAACGAAGGTCTCGAAGCGACGGGGCCCGATCCATCCTGTACCTGTAGGAGACAGTTGGGTTGGGGAGCGTAGTCGAGGGTGAGTCTGAAGACTGTGGTGCCCGGGGTGACTTTCCATTGTTGTATTGCTGGAGGGGAGGGGGGGAGGTGAGTCAGACCCTAAGGTGGGGATATGGGGAGGGGGGAGGGGAGAGGGGGTGACCTACGATTGTTGATGTTGCTGCAGAAGAGGTCGAGGTAGGGGTCTGCGTAGGTGGTCTGCCAGGCGACGTTGAGCTCTTCGCCTTGGCGGAAGGATTGGCCTGCGTTTGCGGTGGGGTAGTAGAAGCTGTTCTGTGCTAGGGAAGCAGGGAGGAGGGCGCAGAGGGATAGTGCGATGAGGTGCGTGGTGATTATCATGTCCTTTGTGGTCTCTATTGTTGATTGATTACGGGGGTTATGATAAAAGAAGAATTAGAAGCTTATACAAGAGAGCGAAGATGGAACGCATGCGGTCTGGCAAGCGTATGGATGTATTTGGGTGGGCTTGAGGTGTCATTGATCAAACGAACAGGATCAGAGTATGTGAATACAGGCATACTGCGGGCTACTGGGATCTGCTGCCTGCCTTTTCCCGTCTTTTGAGGTTGTTGGTTTGATGACTTACCCCTTGATGATCGGAAAAGCCTCATTTTGTACACTTGTTTTCCTTGGATAAAATCACGAAAAGAAAGCTTATGATATGGCGTTGAATTCTCTTGAGCCAGTAGATATCCTCATCTTGAAGCTGGTGTATCAGTCTCGCAAAGCCTGACAGTGGCTGTAAGACGTTTCTGTGTGGGGCTGAATAACGTTGGAAAAGGAACCCGGTGCTAGGTTAACAACCTACACGTCTGACAAAAATGCCGAAACAGTAGCTAATAGCTTGTCATTATCTCTATCTGGTAATTCGCCGCAGCAAGTTTCAGTACGTAAAGTGGCTTGCCGTCGCATAAGATGAAACGCGACGAATCGTATTTTGCTCTATGGTAGAAGCGATATCTACGACCTAGACCATGAACCCATCCGCCAAGCTCAATGTTCTTAACTGACAATATTCTAATATATGTGGTATCATCATATCTTATCATAACAAGCGTATCATCTCTGTCTCCAAACGGACAAAGAGTAGCATAATGCGGGCGCTTCGAGCGACAACGAGCACTTCGCTCGAAGCACAGGGTAGTTGCTCCATGTTAACAGTGGATGAGGGCGCCCATGTTTGGGGCGAGTGTCCGAGCTTGAACTTCGAAGACCGTATGGAATCAAGCAGACGATCGGTAGCCTGTATTCGAGGATTCCTTGTTTTGGGTTTCCATCTCATTCTTGTTCATTGGTGATTGTCTCTGTATCACCTCGTTCACATCTCTTCTTTCACCTCGTCTGAACCCCTGCTCACCATCTCTAAGTACCATCCCCGACCGCTCGTTCGTTGGAGATATGCCCTACCACCTTTTTCCGGACATTCTGCTTTCAAACCTTCAACCACATCATCCAGTTTCTTCACGAAATCAATCGAGTATTGTGGACCGCTCGCTGGGGGTGTGCATCCTATGCTGATATCGCAATCCGTTTCAGTCCAAGATGCGAATGTGCCTTCGTGTTCCGAGCAAGGGATGTTTGTGCGGGAAAGGCTCATGAAGTCCCTGTCTTTGTCGCGTCGCAGACTTTCGAGGAGGCTTTGACATTGCGAGAAATTGATCGGTTTGTGTGAGGTATCAGAGTCAGAAGGACAGCTTGGTGATCTTGTGACAGGTTGGCTGCGCGGGTACAATTGTGGAATTACTATTGCTCGGACAGTAAGGGAGAACAGGGCAAAGAGGTGGAGGTATTGCCAGAACGAGGTGAAATGGATCAAATGCATGGTATGGTCGTCTCTATTGTGCAGTGAGTATACTAGATTCAGACGACTGGAGGTGGCTTTGCGGAGCTTTTGCCTCCGGATAACGTCGCGCAGAGTCCCATTTAATGCCATTTTGTAGCCAGATATACTTTGTAGATGACATATCTCGCTATCATCCAACAGGGTCTTAAAATACAACTTTTTATGCCGTTGGAGGTCTATGCGCAGACACTAAAAGCAGCCTGATTTGCTAAAGTTTGAAGCGATGGCGTTTGAAGATTAGCACACACGCTCTGCAAAGCATGCTGGTGACCTCACATCTCTCTTCGCTTGGTCACTCAAAGTTGTTGCTTCTAGCAGTCTGTGAACCTTGTCAGCTTGGTACTTGTAACAGAATGATCATTGGCGACACTGGGGCTAATGCTCGCCAGAGCAAGGGCGATTAAAAGTCGAGCAAGACAGATTCCAGCACGCACTACAATCGTCTGTGACTTCAACTCTGACTGCGCTGGGTTCGCTGTCGCCTCAGACGTCCAAAACCACCGCAGCTCAGGCAAGAGTTTTGGCCTTGTACTGATCATGACATGATAATTGAGTCGTATCCATTTCTCCCTCGTGCTTGTTCGTTATTCTTGATTGCATTCATGTCAGTATAACACAATTTGCAGGGTGTGAATGTCGGACACTGTTTATCCAAGCACTTTTCCTTGCGGTTCTCTTTGACAAGATTGGTCTCTTGAACAGACCGTCAACAGATCTTGCGTTCATTCTTAGGACACCGTTTCAGCATTCTTGGTAACCATGTCTTCTGGGGTGGCTGTTGTAATGCTCAAAGATCTCGAATTTTCACGCTCGCATGTGAAGGTGCAAGCAGGCATAAAGAGCCACTTTGTGCCGATGCAGGTATCCGAGAGAACAAGGCAGGCGCGACCCTAGAATTGACAGTCAGCTTTCATATATGTGACGACAGAAATGGACGATGACCATCCTGCCAGAGTGTCATTCACTCTCCATCACCAAAACGCGACATCAACACACCAGCGTTTCCCCTCCACCAAACAAAAATCTCCACACACAAACAAAAACATGCCCTCAACACGCGTCTTCCCTACAAAACCCTCTCCATTCCCCACTTTCATCCCCTTCATGCAACAACAATGCGTCTCCCCTACCCCATCACCAACATCATCTCCCTCATCGTCCTCATCTTCCAACCGCACCCCTTACACCCAAACCCAAACCCCTCGCCCCCAAAACCCTCACCAACCCTCTGCACACTCACAAAAGATGGCCACCTGCTGCGGATACCAATCTGCGTCCCCCTGCGGCGCATGCCAGGCACTCAACACAGCGCAACAAACCTACGCATACCGCAAACGTCAACAGCGCGCCCAACAAGCCGACGAAAAGCTGAAATGGTATCAACGAAGCGCGCACGTGAGCCGGAGCGTGGTGACGGAGGCGGTGGACGGGTTCTCCGTACCGATCCACCCGCGAACGTGGAATCACCTGTCGTGCCTGAGCGGGATGGGCGAGAACGACGAGGCGCAAACGAAATGGCGGCGTCGCAATCTGCAGGAGGAGAAGGGGAAGCAGAAGGACCAGTCCCTACCGGAGCACCTCCGCCCGTCGACTTTAGACACAACGGACGACATGCCAACCCTAGAGGACATGCCAACGCTGGACGACGCGCACCAGGCCGCCGATGGTGGTAACAAGATAGGGAAGGATGCTGATCCATTGTACTACCACCCGGCCCACTACCAGCATCGACAAAAAGGCAAGACCAAAGCCGCAGCTTCCCCAGATCACCCAACTACCTCCCCAGACGGAACTACCACCCCACATCACCAACACGCCCGCGACGAAGCAGATCTCCGCTGGTGCCCCACCTGCTTCCTCTCCTTCCCCAGCATCGCCTCCAAAGAATCACACATAAAATCGAACCGCCGTCTACACATCACATGCGGGATCTGCGCCGACCCCACAATCTATTCCACCCGCGAAGAACTAAGCAGACATTGGTGCGGATTAGTCCGCGTCTGCAAATTCTGTAAGCCGGTGGGGACATGGTGGCGGAGTGAAGGGGAAAGGCGACGACATGTTAGCGAGACTCATGCCGTTTGCTTGGAGTGCGACATTTGGATGGAGTTTGCTGGACGGGAGGAATTGGATGGGCATCGGAGACGGTGGCATGGAGGGGGGTGGTGTGGGGTTTGTGAGAGTTGGGTTGGTGGGGGGGAGAAGATGGGGGGGCATTTGAGGGGTGCGCATGTGAGGTGTGAGGGGGGGTGTGGGAAGTGGTTTGCTGGGGAGATGGAGAGGGAAGGGCATTGGGGGGTGTTTTGTCATGTCTGTGGAAGTGAGTTCGTGGAGGGGGCGGAGAAGGAAGAGCATTTTAGGAGGAGACATGGGGGGGTTTGTGAAGGGTGTGAGTTTGGTGGACTGCCGCATGGAGAGTACTGCCCCAAAGAGTTCGCAACGATCGGAGGGGTGTTGGCAAGCTGGGGTCGCTGGTGGATGGAATGCTGGGCGCGTGCATTGTCTGGCAACGGCATCGACTTGGACCAGGAACGGCAGGAGGGTGATCGTCTCGTACCGCAGATATCTCCCATGCCTGGCGCTCTCGATTCGGACGATACTGAACGCAGGACAGAACCAAAGGTCAAGACTGAAGAACAACCGCAACCCACATTTGAGCATAGACCTCGATGGAATCGACGAAGCACGGTGGGACGTTTTGATTCTCACGAGTGGAGCGAAAATCTAGCCGGACACGATAACGACTATCAGGTGGACAAAGAACCCGAAATGACGGAGCTTCGAGTCGAAGAGCCCCTCATACCGCTGTACAACATCCTGGGCCTCGATCCTTCCACACCTACTCCTGAAATCAAGAAAGCAGCCCGTAAGGTCAGAATTCAGATGCACCCAGATCGATTGCTGCGCCGCCAGAGTCTCACGGAAGATGCTCGAGAGCTACTGAGAGAGGAAGCGAAGAAAGTCGGCTGGGCAGCAGATATCCTGACGGATCCGGAGGAGAAGGAGAGGTACCTCCAGGAGTGCGAGGAAAAGCATCAGCCAGCACCAAGTGCGGCGCAGAACAATACTCTGTAGTAGGTTCCTCCAGAATGCCATCTCGAACGCATGTTTGCTTTTGCTGACTATCACGAAGTGTACTATTCGTGTATATTGCGGCTCTTGTCTGCATTGGAGCCTGGGTGGTTGCGCTGAGCGATGTAAGCCAGGGAGGCAGGAGGCCAGAAGTCCTGCAGACAGCGGGGACGTGGGAGATATTTGGGCTGTGAAAGCTGCATTGATCGACCGTGCAATGTCGTATGCGCTATGAGATAGACTGGAGCTCCTTCTTGTTGTCTTCTCATTCCAGATATGTATAGTCTTTCTCCTCGTCCGGCTCCTCTCATTCGTCTGGATCACCGTCGGCGAAATCTTGACGCTTATAGGCATCCTTATTGCTTTTGTTGTTCGAAGAAATTGAACGATTCTTGTTGACGTTCTGTGTAGCCCAAAAAGGCGTTCCTTGGACGACATGATACCCGTCTTCTCCTCCGACCCAACGAACACCAAGACTTAGCTCGATCTTGTCCAAGTCCTCCGCAAGCACTGTCATTGCTGGTTCGCTCATTGTAGGCTGCCACTCTTTCATCCCGTGTGATTGACGCAAAAGCTGCTCCATGGTCTTCGCGCCAACAGTCTTCCTTATATGGCCCTTACCGCTGTAGGCGAGCTCCCAAGCGGATTGCCAGTCCTCGAACTCAAGCAAAATTTCGATGACCTTGTTCCTGTAATTTTCAAAATTGTTCCCCGAGAAATCAAGTACGTTTAGAATGTCCTCCTTGGATCTCTTGGACGTCTGCGAGAAGTACTCCCATTCGCGTAGGATTGCTCTCGCCCCACCAAAGCATCCGACCATACGTAAGTACGCTGACCACTCGAAAGGGTTCTGCTTCGGCCTTTGGGATGGCAGCAACATATGGTAAAGACTTTGTTGCCTTGGTGCACCTTCAACAGCCGCATCTGCTTGATCCCAGCCTGTCAGAACATTGTAGAATTGAGCAGCTAGCCTTGGGTCTTGGGTGCGGAAAGTCCTATAACGCGGTTTTCCTCTCCAGAACGAAAGAACCTCTAGAGATACCTGATAGCTCTCAGAACTCAGTGCCTCTTTTCTCTCGTCTTCCACCAAAGCCCAACGTGCTAGATATTGCTTCATAGCAGCTGGCTCTCTTCGTGCCAGCCTGATGGCATACAGGGTTTTCTCAGGAGGCAATGGGACACCAAGCTTCTCTAGCCGAGCCGTAAGGTTGTTGAGGATGACCATGTTCTGTACACACATCGCGTCTGGGTCAAAATTGGTCTGACCCCCTCGACCAGTCCCTTGTATCCTCTCCACCCATGGCTTTTGGCAAGCTTTCAACGCATCCGAACGTGTATTCAGCCATTCGTACCACCATAGTCTCTTCCTTGGCTCTTGAAAGATCCGACCATGTAGATCGACAACAGGATTCAATCGAGGTTCAGAGCTCTCCCCTTCCACACGTCGCGACTTCTTCTCAAAAGGCTCTCTCTTCTTAAGGCGCGTCGCGGAAATGTAAGGTCTTGAAGGGGGCAGGCGTCCACATTGAAGCGAGAATCTTGAAGCGCGGCATGTTTGGATCATAGAATGCCGGCCTACTCCGCATCAGCTTTGCATTGAGTGCAGGGAGTAAGGCAAGGGACTCCCTTGTGCATTGACATTACACACTAAGTGCCCGGTGAGCATAGTTCTAGGGCTGAAGTTCCCAAGCCATGGACCTGTTGGCATTTTTTCTTCGACTGCTCCACCATATCGCTTGTCGGTATCAGTGGCACGGCGTCAGCAAACATAGTAATACGTTTATCACACGGTTACAAAGCTGGCGCTTACTAGCCTCTGCCCTCCGCGGCCTGCCGCACGATCCACCATAAAAGCCTCGATCAACCCGCACATACACCAGTATTCCAAAAGACCGATTGCGCACCCACCTCTCGACCCTACCAGACCCACAATTCTTCGAGTCCAGCTCTGTGATACCTAACAGAATGGAAGACTTTCCCTGGCCCACCGTCTCTTCCCTCCTCAAAGACAACCTCTACCGCGTCTTCAACGAACGCTCCCCATCCGCCCGCGCCTCAGCAATCTCTAGTCTGTTCACTCAGGGCCCGGTCTGGTACGAGAAAGATACCATCATCAGGGGCAGATACGCGATACGTCAGCGCGCCCAACAGCTGCTTGATGAGGCGCCCAAGGAGTGGGTCTTCTACACCGACGGCGAAGTCAAGGAATGCCAGGGGCTGGGCATCATGCGATGGCGTTTTGGACCGAAGCTGAAGGAGGAGGAGGAAATAAAGTGGGACGATAAGAGCAGCGAAGCTGTGTTTGGGACTGATGTGATCTTGGTCGATGAGAGCAGAATTGCGAAAGTGTGGACCATTTTTGAGGCAAGGCCATGACGTTTTCGCAAAGCTTGCAGGCAAAGGAGTATAAGGAGAAGTCTATACATTATCGTGGCTATCAAGGCACTCATCGCTGTGAGCTGAGACACCTACGCCCCATACGTCACCGGCACCTCCAGTCTACTCATCTGAAACCCGTTCTTCGCAAAGATTCCTCCCGTCAAGAACGCCTTTACCTCGCTCGGATGCCACACATTCAGGAGCACCATCACCATCAACATCGGCACCGCATCGAACACGTACAGTACCCACTCATGACCCAACAGGTAGCCTTCGTTACCCTGCACATATTCCACCACACGGACAATATTTCGGATCATGATGAGTGTGCTTGCCGCATAGAGGACGTTGAGATGCTTTCGCCAATTAATACCTAGCTTCTGGCATCTCGCAGTCGGGATCTTGCGCATCTTGATATTGAAGGCAATTGAGACGACAATGAAGATTGCGAAGAATATGAGCTGGAGAATCAGGCCGCCGACAATGATATTTGCACCCATTGTTGCGTGATCGCCGCCTTGTGCCATGATCCCACCACCTAGCACGTTTTAGTCAGGATTATGTGAAATAAGCAAAACGCGGAAAACTCACCTCCTGCCACGACAAAGAATGACAGCACATCACCCGTCACAAAAGTCCTTGTCAGCCACTGCGGCTTTACCAGCAGGCGGTCGCCCCCCTCGGTCCCTTGTGCGATACGTCCAAGCTCCATATATATCGTGGCTGCGAAGAATGCTGGTGCAAGGAGCAGCAGCAGGCTTTGAATGATGTACGGTCCGAGAGTCCAATTAGGAGTTTGTTGGTTGGAGATGGCGCGGCCGATGTAGCCGATGCATTCGAAGAGCCCGCCGATTAGTGTGGGTATGAGGTACCAGGTGCGTGTCTTGATCAACTGGTAGAAGTGAAGGGCCGTTGTTGCGATGAAGCAAAGGAGGAGGATGATGGCTGCTGCGATAGAGGGGGTATAGTGGTAGAATTGGAAGGTCTCGTTGGCATGGTCGGCCATGGTGAAGGTTTCGACGTTATGAAAGAGTGATAGGGTGCCTTAACTTCAACGAGGTATATCAACTCGATTGAGGAAGAGGAGGACAGGTCAAGGTGGTCGAAGTTGAAGGTCCCAGTTGTTGATTGAAGATCCATAGCTTTCACGAGGCAATAGCAGGTTTATATGCTCACGATAATCAGGCAGCCGCAGTAGCCCGCGTGTTGTTTACGTTGACAGAGGTACATTTTGCATCGTATTGCGTACACTAAGCTTCATTCTGCTGGTCGAGGCTCTGCCTACTTTCATCATTTGGCCAGTGAATTGACTTTTTCGTATTTCGTAGCCTTAGCCTATCGTGACCTAGCGCTCTCTACAAAACATCTGCGTCGGTGAAGCCCGTCCCTCAATCACTCGGTTCAATAATTTAGTAGCGCATTGATGCATCGTCTGTATCTCAATGCCATACGATGAGCGGCTACCATCTCAACTACCGTCATTGAGTGCCTATAGTGGCTGAAAGAAAACTCCTCCTGCGTCTGACGCTTGGCAACACCAGAGTCGGCTGGGTCAAAGCCAAAGGCGAAAGGGTCGGATGCACGAATCACGCAGCTGAGCTTTATGCCGTCTAGACAAACTCATACAAAGTCTCGTCATGGCTGCATCCAATGTAAGAAGGCGCGCGTCAAGGTAAGTTCCCTCGCTCGCCTACTTTTGGAGTTAATGCTCCTAACCTCCTTCCGTACAGTGTGACCAGGCTAGGCCAACTTGTTCGAAATGTATTAAGTCCAGGAAAGCCTGTCAGTACACGCTAGCAGGTCTATCAAGTAGTCCACAACCACCAGCCACGACCCCGAAATCATCCCAGACCGCCTTACCGTCGAATCCAGGCTTCGATGTCTCAGATATTGAGCTCATGCACCATTACGCCACAGCTACTTACCCAACCATCACAGGCAAGAGACCCGAATTGCAGGACGCATGGCGAGTTCTGGTTCCACGGGAAGCATACACGCATTCCTACCTCATGCATGGCCTGCTAGGCCTAACTTCCCTTCACCGCCGGCTTGAAGAAGGATGCAGTAACCCTGATTTCTGGCATGCAGCCGCCTTGAAGCACTACAATCTCGCTCTTTCTGAATCGAAACCAGACCTTAGCAACGTGACGACGGAGAACTGTAAGACTCTCTTCGCACTATCCGGTATCATCGTCGTCCTGGCTCTGGCCATGCCTCTAGAGCCCTCTGGCAAGGCAATGAATGACCCCATCAGCGAGCTGATTCAGATTGCAACGCTTGTACGTGGTTCAAGCAGCATTCTTCAGACACAAATCTACTCTGTGAAAGAAGGGCCCTTAGCAGCATTACTCCCCAAAGACTTCCTACACAGTGAAGCTAGGCTACCAGCCGACATAAGCATCACGATTGCTCAGCTTGAGCGGCAGTGCGATAGATCTGGAGGCACCAGTGAGACCAGAGAGGCTTACAGATATACTACCAAGCTCCTAGAGAGATTATTCCGAAATACTTTGGAAGACCCGGCAGATACTCCTGTGGTTATGTGCTGGTTGGCTATGGTGCCCACTCATTATATGTCTCTGTTGTCGGCTCGAGATCCTATGGCTCTCGTTCTTCTTGCTCATTATGGCGTGTTGCTGCATGGACTGAGGGGTCTGTGGTGGTGTAGGGATTGGGGTCATCAGCTTGTGAGCTCTGTTGTGAGATCGCTGGGCCAAGAGTGGCATATGTTTCTTCACTGGCCAACAGAGCGGGTTGGCGTTCAATTTCTCGATTAGCTTCCAAACGCAAATCATACCTCACCATGATTGGGTGAGCCGGAACCATTGTACTGCAGGTTACTGTATTGTGACCTGCAAACCCATAGTGCGAGGATCTGCATGATCACGATGCAGCCCTAACCCTAGATTGTCCGAGGATGTGACAAGGCTGAGAGCTCCCTCCATCAACATCAACATCAACATCATACCAACCTCACCTCTGTGTAGATATCTTTCAATATGGCCAATCCCCACGAGAAAATCTACCTCAACGACTCTCGAAAAGTGGTTCGGAAAAAGCTTCATATCGATGACAGCTCCTACGACGAGGACTTCTCCCTCTTCGAAGTAAGTAAGGCTGGAACTTCCATGACCACCCAATTTCCCCCACAATACATTCCTTATCTTAAACAATGCAGGCCGCATGCAAAAACATCTTCAACTTCAAATGCGACTTCAACGCCGAAGCGATGTGGGCTACACAAGAGAACACCTTGGTGGCCGCTCAGGAGATGATCTGGCAGCGATGTCGGGAGCAGAATCTGAAGTTGGGGAATCTTGATGTCGTGGGGGAGTTGGCTGAGTGGAGGCTTTATAATTTGCATAAGGCTGCTAAGTGGAAGGTGGCACGGGCGAGGGCGTGATAGGAGGTTGGGAATGGAAGAGGTCTGGGATTCGAAAGGCAGGGTTTGGGTTTCGATGGTGATAAGTAGGCAACAAGGTAGAAAGGAAGGAAGAAAGCCTTGATGCAACAAAAGCTTCTGACTCTCACGAGCTCTTTTCCTATCAGACAGCCTCATCACAATGCTTTGCGCCAACGCTATGCTCCCCACGTATGCCACCTTCAATGTCTCTCTCCCAAATACCTATCAGGTCGTAGCAGCAGCCTCCCCTTCCTTAGCCATCTCCTCCCTTATCTTCTCCCTCTCCTGCAAAATTCCCCGTTCCTGCTTCGCCATCGCCTCGACCTTCCTCCCCGCCTCCCTCAACCTCTGCAACTCCATCGCCTCCTTCTCCGAACTAAACAACCCCCCCTTCTCCCCTCTAACCGGCACCTCAGCCGTAGCCTTCAACATCTGCCCACCCTTCCCTCCCCTACCCTTCCCCCCTCCACTCTTCCCCCCGCGTTTTCCACCAGCACTACCCAGCCCATACTCCCTCGTCAGTACATCAAAGAACCCCTCCACCGGCTCCGTGAACACCACCTCCTCATAACAAACACTAACGACACTCTCCCTCCTCTCCCTCATCTCCTCCGCCCGCGGCCCAAACGGATGTAGCTTGAGGGCATGCCACAACGTCGCAGCCTTCTCATTCGCCTCGGGCACAAAATACAATTTCAACTGTACCTCGAACTCGCCCCACCCGGTCTCACTAACTTCGAAACTCTGTCCCCCTCCCCCAGGCCCTTCGCCCCACTTCCCTCCCACCAAGCTTGCCGCCCCTGCCCCTCCCCCTACCCCCCCTCCTAACCCCCCTTCTCTGGCTGACGCGCTCGTAGGCGTGCCCCCCCCTCCCGGACCAGGTGCATAAGCGCTCTCAATCATACGCGACGAATTCGCGTAGGTTTCATGCAGCTTGAATTGCACTTTCTTGAGCCAGTGCGTTAAGTCGTGGTCGGGTGTTAGAGGGCGGAGGAAGACGGTCCAGCGGTGGGTGTGTTCGGCGGGGAGGTTTGCGGGGCGTGGGGCGGAAGGGTCGAAGGGCGTGGCGGTGGAGCCGTAGATGAAGGGGCGGTGGATTTGGGAGGATTTTATACGCTTGGAGGAGGATGGGGCGGGCATTTTGATGTGGAAGAGTTGGTGGGGTGGAAGGTGGTGGGAGGAGAGGTTGGGAGGAATCGGGGAGAGGGTGGTGTGAGAGTCTGGTGAGAGGGTGGTGGTGAAGGCTGGGTTATCGGAGAGGGGACTTGTAAGTCATAGCTGTGTGTAGTGGGTGTGTAGAAAGGTAGTGCCTTAGTTTCGTGCTGTGTGATCTTGTAGAATTTGAAGAAGTGTTTTGAGCTGAGATCGTCAGGTACAAATGCGTACATCTCGTAACGCTCGGAGGATATATCATCACTCTCTACCACTGACATCACCGATCCCAATGCTCTACGTGTGAAAATAAACAGCTCCATTCGCAGCCCACCAACCCCCTTTCCAACCTCCTCAATGTCCAAGAGAATCGTCGTCTGCGGCGGCAACGGTTTCCTCGGCTCCCGCATCTGCCGCGCCGCCGCCCTCCGCTCCTGGCACGTAACCTCGCTCTCACGCTCCGGCGCCCCCGTCTGGTCCTCCGTTTTCTCCTCGCCTGATCCGCCAGAATGGTCCAAGTCCGTAAAATGGGAGAAGGCAGACTTGCTAGATCCTCCATCATACAGAAAATACCTTGAGGGGTCGGAAGAGGGAGGTGGGGAACCAGATGCAGTGGTACATTCGAGTGGAATATTATTGGAAGCGGACTACAAGGGCGTGATCAGTGGGAAGGAGAGCCCGGTTGCGGGCCTGAGGAGGGCTTTTAGCGCGACGAAGCAGGGGGCTTTGGTGGGAGGGAGTGCGAATCCGATGGAGAGGGAGCCGCGGGGAGAGGGGGAGGAAGAGGGTGGGGAGAAGTTGAAGAGTGGGGAGGGGGATGGGCAGATTACTTATGAGTTGATGAACCGAGATAGCGGTATGTTCAATGATTGTTTTGTCTCGATGTGGAGGCTTACTGTAGAGCTACAGCAATCGCCCTCGCCAGAGAGTCCGCCCGCGCCAATATACCATCCTTCGTGTACATCTCTGCTGCAGCTGGCGCACCTATGCTGCCAGGTCGATACATTACCACCAAACGGGAGGCTGAGTCGTCTATCGCTTCAGAGAACCCAAAATTGAGAACTATATTCATGAGGCCGGGCTTCTTGTACGACTCTGCAAGAACGTTTACCCTGCCGATAGCATTGGCGGGAGGGGTGGGTAGTATGGTGAACTCGATGGTTGGAGGAAGACTGACAAGCCTGTTTGGTGCTGCGGTGGAGAAGCCTGTAAAAGCTGATCTGGTGGCTGAGGCTGTAGTCGAGGCCATTGATAAAGCAGATGTGAAAGGTGTGGTAGACACGGCGATGATTGAGGGTCTGGCGGAAAAAGCATGGAGGAGCCAGATTTTGTGATCAAAAGCGGTTGATGTAGATATACCCTTCTTGTGCATACTTCACTCAGTCGAGACGTTATCTCATTGTGCTCTTCAGTCCAAGTCCCTCTTATATCATCGTACCGCGCTCGAAGCTCTCCCGTATCTCAGCAGTGTACTAGCCCCTTGTCAGCATATTTAGAATTCCCAAAGCGAGAGGAGCGGACTCACCTTATTATAAAACCTCGCCAGCTTCTGGTTAAACTGCTTATTCTTCTCATTAATAAACGTAATATCCTCCTCTCCCTCATCCGGCCTCCTCTCCCTCCGTTTCCTCAACCTTGTCTCCTCGGCCTTCTGCAGATCCTTCACAAGCCGATCCACATTCGCCTTCTCCGGCTTATTATTCACGAAATCCGTACTCTCCGCATTCGCATAAAACGTCCCCGCCTTATCAACAGCCACCAACTCCCCGTCTTCTGTCTCGACAATCTCTAGCCCTCCGCTGGCAGCAGCTTTCTGCACCAGCTCCGCCTTCTGCTTATCATACGCCTCCTTGTCGGGCGCCATCTCGCGGAGTTGCCGCTTGTAGATCTTGCGTGCGTCTTGCGTGTAGTCTTGGAAAGCGACGTCTTGTCTGTGCCGCTCTTTCTTCTCCATCCGTTTGTCCCATTTCTCGCTCTCTTCGATCGTCCAGTCCCAAGCTCGTTTGCGCTCGAAATCCTCACCCTCTGCTTCTGTGTCGGCTTTCAGGAGGTTATGTGAGGCGATGGCTTGCTTTCGCTGAAGGGCAGTGAGGGCGTTGGGGTCGGTTGCCAGGCGTTGTGACTCAGCTGCTGCTTCTTTGAAGTTTTTCTGGGCGGACTTTTGTGCGCGAGCTTGGAGGGCTTTAAAGCGGGCTTGTCGCTCTGCATTCTTATCTTGGGGAACAGTGTCTGCTGGGGCTGGAGGTGGTGTCGGTCTTGTGGTTGAGGTAGTTTGAGGTGAAAAAGGGCGGGGTGGGGAGGGCAGTTCTTTGGCTGCTGGAGGTTCTTCGGTCCCTCCGTCTTGAAGGCTCTCATCTTGCGCAAGCTTCCTTTTCTTGGATATAGGCATGATATGATTCAGTAGCTGGTCGACAACACAGCAAATGCAGTATGGCTGTAAGTGATACGTAGCGAATAGCAATGTGATTGCGGTCCACTGAACGGCGCCCCCAAGGCTTGGCGGGCAATTCTAGGGTGCGGAGCGACCGCTGAGCATTGCAACCTCGACACCCTGACCAGAGAGATTTACTCAAAGGCTGGCCCGCGATGTATCGAGGACTTCAGAGCAGAGTAAAGGCACTGGTGAGCTTGGGAAATTACCAAGAAGAGTGATATTACGCCTCCGCGTGGAAGAATTCGACGAGAATGGTCATGACTGGGAGGATCACGTTGATGCGATTGAGACTTACTTCGAGTGGGCTGGCTTGTCCACGACCGACTTTGAGGGCGACAACTCTACGAAACACTACGTTCCCACGTGGAACCCTTTTAAGACCCTGAGATCGACCAGCAAACATTCCACGTGATCCTTTACATCTATGAACAGGCACTGGCGGAGCCCAACTCCGAGAAAGGAGTATATCGGGTGCGTAGAAGGGCTGATGGACAATTGTGATTGTTCGCTGCTTCAAGCAATCCTTGCTCACCTGCTCCAGGCAACTTCGAAATTATCGTAATCCATGAGAGGCTAAGAATGTATCAAGATCGCACGCCAGTATACTGACGAGCTGTACCCGTGGGCAGTTCAACCATACATTATGTCGGAATAAGAAGAGAATAATGTTGGAGATACATCCTGATCACAGCTCATCGACCATTAGTACCTGGACTTCGAGAAGCGAAGATGGTCTGTGAAGTAGGGCATATCGTTTCGCAATCAATGAAGGCTCCGAGGCCCAGTCGGGTTAACGGCCTTTGACTGAGTATGGTACAAGAATCAAAGGCTTTACCCGGCAGTGAGGCTTAGAGCATAAAGCGAGTCAAATTTCTATAACCAGTTGGAGCATCCTCAGGACTCTTTACGGTCCACCGTGGAAGCGCTCCACAAAACTCACTTCCGTAACACGGCTCCAGCTAGGGACGGCAGTAAGTGGAAAAGATAATA
Source organism: Bacidia rubella (assembly GCA_032158265.1). NCBI lineage: Eukaryota > Fungi > Ascomycota > Lecanoromycetes > Lecanorales > Ramalinaceae > Bacidia > Bacidia rubella. Next base: position 1,914,491 of record JAVTIF010000005.1, on the reverse strand, counting down.
ATGCCAAAGCGCCCAGAACAATTTTGAATTTGGTGAAGGCCAGTGCAATTGTATCATGGTATCAACATCCAATTGAGCAGTCTGCTCCCAGAACATCGCATACACTCATACTTGGTACTTGAGATATTTTGCAGCCCAGTGACTTTGCCGTGCGCCGAAAGCATCTTCACGACTGTGGTTGATACCAACCCAATTCGCGTCCCTTTAGGCGTCTTGCCACTACGCCATCGCTAGATCTGGCAGTCTTGTTAGGCGAGGAAACCAACATACCATACCCATGGGGAACCAAAGCTAATAAGATCCTTCCCGTACCAAGCTGGCTCTCGACACATCGGGTTGCAGAGTAGATTGATGTCATCAACCCCGCATGGCGGTCGGACCAGAAGCTCACAAAATGTTACTGGCGCTGCATATCCACGAGAGAGGTTTCTATTGATGCGGGGGCACCCATACCCCCTTTTGCTTCTGCTCCTCGTTCGACCATTCCTTCTCCGCAGCCTCCTAGCATTGACTCACCTTCAGCCAGTGTTAATTCATTGAGTGACTGCAAGGATGTGGGAAATTTACTTCTAAGACCAGTCACTGCGACTGAGAAGGCGTGCAAAGAAGAAGGACCTGAATGCAGTTTGCGGGCACGAATGTTTCAGCTGGGATGACGGAAATGGCATGAGGGAAGTTAGAGAAATCACGATCGGTGAATCTGGCATGATTGTGGCTATTTGGCGATCATCGTGTTTTCTGGATATGCATGACGTTTCATTATCAGCTTTGTACCAGCCTTGCCAGTCTAGAAAGCAGAGACTTCACGGATAACAGTGGGAGCGCGTCATCCTAGACTATATATTGATGCCTAGATCTCACAGGAGACGCCCTGTGTGCGATACCACACTGTTACTAGCGTAGAAGCCTCGCTTGAGCAGTGCGCCGCAGTAATATCATATGCAGGTTTTGCGTGGGGCAGATTGGTAGGCGTAGCGCTGGAGGAGGGCATAGCCACACCTGGTACCTGGGTCTCAGCCTTGTGTGCTAAGGAGTTTATTTACACCTCCTCAGCTGCCTTTCTTGGAGGTCTACGTCAAGCTATCTCTTCGGGAGCATTTAGCTGACATTCTGGATTATGGCTGAGGGTCTTGCCATTGCGGCCAGTGTGATCGCCATCATCCAGGTTTCTGAGAAAGTCATTAAACTGTGTAAAAATTACAGCGACGCTGTCAAAGACGCGCCTTCGGACCTCCAAGTCATACTCGGAGAGGTCTCAACTCTCAAGCTGGTACTTCAGAGCCCGACTCTGATTGAAGAAAGCACGGGTGAGGGATCCAGCACCATCAGCGCATTGTCCGGCAAAGACGGGCCTATTGAAGCATGCAAACGATCAATCTCAAAATTGGAAGAGCTGTTAGAGCCTTCGAACTCAGCGCAGACTACAGCTCCAAATGGGACTAAGAAGCGGAAAATCAAGGCCATGCAAACATCATTGGCATGGCCCCTGAAAGCAAACAAGGCGAAGAAGCTGCTGGATGAAATTATGCGTCACAGATCAGCGATTGCTCTCACCTTAGCTACAGACTCTCAGTATGTTCGCAGCCCTTCCTAAGCTTACTGTGATTCGGTGGGCTTCCTATCAGTCATGTCTGTCAGCAGATATGTCCACGGAGAACTAATAACCAGTATAGCTGCAATATCAAAGATATCAAAACTAAGACTACCAAGATACACAACATGCTGACAGGTCAGTGCATCTTCCTCTACGAGTGCTCATAGAGCGCACATGTACTGACCTGAGGACCTTGTACTCAGAGGATCAACGTCATAATGTCCTCAAATGGCTCGAACATACGGATCCTTCGCCGCTCCATCGCCGGAATCATGCTCTCTACGAGCCTGAGACTGGAAAATGGATGTTGTGTTCGAGCGAGTGGGCCAATTGGCTCGGTGGAAATCAAAAATATCTTTGGATCCATGGTATACCTGGTGCCGGAAAGACTATACTAATGTCCCACTTGATCCAGCAAGTTGAGCAACATTGCGACCAGCTTGCGGGGAAGGTTCGGGCCTCTGCATATTATTACTGTTACTTCGGGCACAGTCAGGACGAAACAGTGCCTATGCTAAGATCTGTGATATCTCAACTTTGTCGCCAGTCAGACTGCGTTCCAAACAGCGTCCATCATATATACAAGCGTGGTGGCGAACCCAGTCTTGTCGAGCTGCTTAACGCCCTTGAAGATGCCTCCAAATGGTTTGAAATTACCTACATTTTGATCGACGCTCTCGACGAGACCACAAATCGGAGCAACTTGGTTAGTCTCCTGAACCAAATTGCTACCGATCCTCGATTCCGCCGTCTTCGAGTTCTAGCATCCAGCAGAGAGTATGCCGAGATCGAGGAAGTCATGAAACAGATCTCTGCACCGATATCCATGGATAACCCTTCGGTTAGAAAAGACATTAGTGTTCTCGTTAGATCTCTTTTGGCAAACGCCGATTTTAAAAGATTCTCCACAGACCTCCGAAAAGACATTCATGAAGCTATAGCAGGAGGAGCTAGAGGAATGTAAGTTGCGGAAATGCTACAGTCGAGAGGATTCCATCGCTCACTATTACCCAGGTTTCGTTGGGCGGTTTGTCAAGTTGACGTTGTTCGACGGTTGAAATCCGACCGTATTATTGTCCAAAAGGCTCTTCAGACCCTACCGAAAACACTATACGACACTTATGACAGGATTATGCTTGACATCTCTGCCGAGGAGCGTGTCTTTGTGTTTCATGTCCTCCAATGGATTGAACATCATAATGAGCTCTGGTATAATGGAAACGGCATTCCTTGTGCTGTGCTTCTCCAGGCGGTCGAGAGTAGTACAACGACCCTAAATGCTAACTTTCGGGATCGTCACTACGATGAGAAGATTCTTCGCGAGGTCTGTGGATGCCTCATCAATGTTGCGCCAGGGTTTCCAGGGATTGGGAGATCCGACGAAAGCGAACATTTGATTGTCTCGTACGCCCACTACACCGTCCGCGAGTACTTTGACTCGAATAACTTCACAAAACTCTGTCTATCTGACCCACCCGACCGTAGTCAGAATCTTCGAAAAACTTTGATCGAGATCCTTTTGACAGAGGCCCACAACGCCAAGCCAAATCAGCCTCTAGAACAAAGTGTGGCTCCTGTACGTGGCGTTGAGGACTCTAACGAATCCGGTTCAGTTCATGACCATTTTAACTCCTATGCCGTAGTATCTGCCGTAGTGGCACTCAAAAGATGGGTCGATGACTTCTCGAATGAAAGCCACCTGTTCGACCTTGCAATGCACCTATTGAACCCGGCTAAAACTCACTACAAGAACTTTCTCGATAAAATTCGTCGCGTCTTTGAAACAACACACGGATTCGTTGACGTTTATGATATCAACGGTCTCAAATTTTGGGACTTGACATGGGATGTAATTCCTCTCGAGACGGACGCAGCCTTATTCATGAATCTATGTAATATGGCAAAGGACGTGGGGATGTTGCCACTTTTACAAAAATTCTTTCAAAGTAAACCCCAAAGGGATATGGAACAAATCTTAAAAACTCGACTCAACTTCTCTAGGTATTGTATCAACCTCTTTGACGGGGATACAAGAGTCTACCATTTTGATGGGTTCGCGATAGAGGTCATTGCGCAGCATGAATCTTACAACGAGAGTTCTTTCGATCTGCTTTTAGATATCGGTGCGGGGCTATATGATCCCTCCAAGATTCTGTCTCTGTACATAGCAGGGTCTCACCGGCTGACATGTGAATTTGATCCGTGTGAAGAAATAGGCTGTCCGCTTTTACGCCTGCTTGAATTGAAAGCAGACTCCAATGCTAAAGAGTTTCGACTTTCGCCATTGCAGGTCGCAGTCACGACCTGTGACGTGCGGGGAGTCACTACTCTACTAGAGGCTGGGGCAGATCCAGACTACATTGGAAACAAAATTGGAACGACTTGGAAGAAAGGAACACGAATGAGTGACCTTAATGACGTTCCTAATCATAGTCCTCTCCGTCTCTTGAGAGAATACTATATTAATCTAAGGGGAGGGAAGGGGGAGGAAGTAGAGGACATACTCCTTCAGTACGGAGCGACAGAAATTTGAAACCAAGAAAGATCTGGAACTTAGGTGATAAGAAGAAGAAGAGCGCATTTAAGCCACGCGGCTCGGTGAGGATGTCAATTACAACGTATCCATCGCCAACCCGTGGGATCGACCATCTCAATAGAAACAGCCAGGGGTGCTTCCGACTGCTAGATCTTACCATCTAAAGCCTTCTATCATAAGCAGAATGATCGACCCTTAAAGAGAGCAATACAGCTATCGAGCACTATCCGAGATACACTGCCCCAGCCGTTGTAGAAGAGAGAGGCTTACCCTTTCTCGGTTGATGTATAGTCATCTTACATGACCATTACCGACTTACCCCCATTAGCTCCTCTTACGACTTCCCGCAAGCACTCCGAGGCCGCATCGTGCGGTAGCGACAGCGAATATCTACAACTGCCACCCTTCAAGACTAACCGGGAAGAAAGCGCCGTAGATGCATTCGTCGGACTCCCCAGTCTATATACACCAGCACACATTCGCCCCCCCTTCCTTATTTCCACTTCCAGTACTCCCATCCGACTAAAGCACCAAAAGCACGGGCGCCAGCGTACCCACAGCCCGTAGCACTACGCCCCCAGCCAGTGCTGCCAGTATGATGCAAAAAGCCCCATCTTCAACAGGTACCCACAAGGAAACACAGCCAAAAGGATTTCATTTGAGACAAATCGACACTACACCACGCCTTGGAGACTCGCCCGAGACGACTGATGATTGTTATAGTGATACCCTAGGGTAAAGCTCACCGCTTGAAGGGAGGGCGAGCGATGTGCATGATCTCGTGGGTCGGAGGAGAGTGGGAAGATCCCATTGTAAAAGACAGCCTTGGGACTGGATGAATCTGGGGGGGAATTGGAATGATTCCCTAGAGATTGTAACTCATCGTTCGATTGAGATATTTCAGGACTTCTAAGTTGTTGGTGTGAACGAATAGTTTATGGACAGGGAACGTTTTGATAGATACGCATGCTATGTATAGCTCTCGTAAAGTATGATACACCAAGTCACGAGCTATAGAGTCTTTGAGGAACGGAATTATCAAGCGAGTAGAAACGCCTATGAATACAATCCGTTTATGCATATAGTTCTAGCATCTTGGGGAGGTACAACGCATATATACAGTGATGCTATACAATACTTTCTCTCTCACGAGGTTCTTATTTTACACACCCACAGACCCCCGTCGCGTCACAAGATATTAATCTACACATCAAAGAAGCCCAAATTTTATTCACTTTGCTTGGAAGATGGAAACACCGCGCCATACGTGAACGATTCAATCATCTCCAACAGATCGTCTCTCCCCATCCTTTTAGCAATATCCCACACCGTTTCCCCTCCCACGATCTTCCCATCTTTATTCCTCGACTGCTTATCCTTCGCAGTCAGCCATCTTACAAACTTCTCTTGCTCTTCACTAAGTCCCGTAATTCTTCCGCCTTCGTCGTGACTCCATCCCATCCTTCCGAATCCAGATAACTCGAACGCATAGGTGAGTACAATGTTCACCAAATCGCCATCACCGGTCAATACAGCATAGTGCAACGGCGTTCTGCCATCCGTATCATAGCATTCGTATTCTAACTCGTAAGTGAGGAGGCACTTGACGATGTCTGTGTGTCTCTGTTTCGCGGCATCTCGCAACGCGGTCGCTTTGTTGGAGAAACTTTGCGCGTTGAGGAAGTTCAGAAATCTTTCGACGGGTTCGATATCGCCATCCAGGCTTGGTTGATGCTTATTTGAATCTTGAGTGGAAGCGGAAAGATCTTCACTGTTAGCTGCGACAGCTTTAGTGGTTCCTACGTACAGGGGGTCGACAGGGTTGTCTGCGGCAGTGGTAATGATGAGCTTGATCAGTGTTTTCACGGACGCTATATGATTTCTGTGTGCACAGTAATGAAGCGCTGTGAAGCCATTGATGTTGCCAATCGTCCAGTCGGCCCCATGGTCGAGGAGAAGTTTGATGATCTCTGCGTGGTTGCTCTGTGCTGCATCCATAAGCGCTGTGATGCCCCCGTCATTTCGGTGATTCAAAAAGTTAAGGAATTTCTTGCGGTTGGAGTCTCGGGCCCCTACAGACAGTAAAATCTCTGCGATCTCGACGTTCCCCTTGAAACTTGCATGATGAAGGGCCGTGACGTCCTTATCATTGGCAATGGAATAGTCGGCGCCATGGTCAAGAAGCTGCCGAGTAATTGCAGGTCTTTGTGCATCTACAGCATCCCACAGAGCGGTCTTGCCTCCATTGTTTCGGTAGTTGACGAACTTCTGAAAGCGTTCCTTGTCAAGATCTTGGGAAGCTTTCTTCAAGAGCTTAAGCATAATCTCCATGCGGCCACAATAACTGGCATGATGTAGAGCAGTGATATTCTCTTTTTTGGGGACCAAATAATCGATGCCGTGGTCGAGTAGGAGCTGGACGATCAATGGTCGCGCGGTATCCACGGCATCCCAGAGTGCTGTTTTGCCTTGGTCGTTTTGCAGATTGAGATACCGTCTGAACTTCTCTTGATCAGAATCCTTGGATCCGATCTTGAGCAAGAGTTTCACAGCGTCTCTGTAGCCATTGTAACTAGCAGCATGCAGGGTGCTGATGTCGCAACTCCGCGGGATGGAGTAATCTGCGCCATTGTCTAACAAAAATTGCAGGGTCACAAAGTGGTTTGTTGCCGCAGTCTCCCATAAAGCGGTCCGGCCATCTCTGTTCCTTTGATTGATGAAGTTTTGGAAAGACCGCGTCTCACCGTCATACTCTTGAGCTTTCTCAAGCAATGCGACCACCACGTCATTGAAGCCTTGACGAGCTGACCAATGTAGCGGAGTATTGCCGGCGTGGCCAGTCAAGGTGTAGTTGGCCCCATGATCTAAAAGGAGTTTGATATTGTCCAAACGATTGCGCTCCGCACACTCTATTAGAGCTGTCTTTGCCGATTTAGGTTGTGCGTCTAGGAATGCCTTGAAGCGTTGCGGATCTTTGCCCTTCCAGTCCATCCACGCTTTGTTCACTATGAGAGCAACAACATTGAAATCATCATGGGGGGATGCAGCGATAAGGACGGTAGCGTTTTCATTGTCGGTAATCGTGTAGTCGGCGCCAGCATTGAGCAACTGTTCGGCGATCTGCAGCTGCTTCTTTGCGCAGGCTTCGAAGAGCGCGGTTCTGCCATTATTCGCACGCTTATTGATGTCCACGTCGGTTTTCCCTTCCTTGTGATAGTTTAGCAATAGGCTTGTTACTTCTGGGCATGTGAAGGTCGCTGTAGCAAGCAGAGGTGACGCATTGAACCAATTCGGCTTGTAGACCGCACCGTGGTCCAATAGCACCTTGACTGTTTCCGCATTGCCAGATGAGACGGCTGCAAACACAATGGGATGTCCAGCCCTTGGATGTGGACGTTGAGCAATGAAGTTTGCTAACCGCTCCTCAGAGCGCTCCCCCCTATGCTTGTCTTTGAAGTGCTCGATAAGGATATCAACGACCTTAGCATGGCCTTGATACGCTGCGGTCCACAGGACTGCGGAAGGATCCTTGTCACGTTCTATGGGACTTCCACGTCTCAGAAGTACCTCAACAACTTCAATATGACCTTCCGCACAAGCGTACGCTAAGGGCGTCATCTTGTCTGGGAAATCTCCATACCTTCGATGGTATTTTGGCCCTTTGCTGGTGATCATATCAATCTGGCAGCCTCTATCAAGACAGTATTCTACAAGCTCCGGGAAGTTTCCGTGGGCAGCGCGATGCAGAAGATGAAAGTCGTCCGCTTTGCGCGAAAGGTCTGCCAACTCCGGCGTCGTAGACTTTGCCTTCGCGTAAGCTTGTCCATCTAGATCAGTCTCTAGCAAGTCTTTGATTATCTCCCTGAATGCTATAGGGTTCAGGTGCCCAGTGGCGGCAGCGGCCTCAAGTGGTGTTCCATACTTCCCACTCCGCAGAGTCGGATCAGCTTTCTCCTCTAGAAGAGCATAGACAGTATCGCTACTACCAGATGATACAGCAGCCACTAGGGCAGAGCCAAAATGACCACCGGGAGTATCTACCAGTGCTGGAGGTTTGTTTTCGAGCAGAATATTGATAATATGGCTTTGCCCCCTTCTTGCTGCAGCTTGCAGAGCGTTCCCTTCACAAAAGGCTTTGGTCAGCATTGTTTATTGAGAGGGTTGAAACTATGCATGTGACGACGTGTTGAAAAACTAATCATCAGAGCTGGATCGCTTGAGTGAAATGCAGCAGGTAACGGGAATAGTGAAAATGTCTTACCGAGAAATCCCCCTTGGCTATTGGGTTCAGCGCCCTTTTTAAGCAGCAACTCAACCATGCGCCCATGACCCTTAGATGCTGCTGCTTGTAGTGGACTACCCCAATATCCCGCTACCAGATCAATATGCGCCCCCTTTTCAATTAGATACTCCGCGATCTCGATCCTGCCATTCGCGGCAGCACACTGCAGAGGCGACGCATACAGCAGTACTCCTGGCGCTTTGCCCGATTTGATATCCTCAAACTGTTGCACGGCTTTTACATTCAGTAGATTGATGTCGGCGGGAAAGCGGCTGGAAAGGAGAGCCTTGACCACCTCCAATTTGTCATTTTCTATAGCAAGACAGAGCGCTGTCTGACCGTGTTCATTGTGCTTGTTGAGGCCGTGTAGTTCACGTCCAAACTTTCCAATGAGATCCTCCAACCCAAAAACGCAGGCAGCAAACAGTGGCGTCAGTGGAGATGCTCGCAAAGCGTTGAATTTCAAGACCAAGTCATGATCGTTCTTCAGCGGTTTGACCCTTTCATGGGCTTCCTTGAACCATCTCTCATACTTGCTGTTCTTGTTACGACCCTGCAGAAGGAACGTACGAAGCATCGCATTGATCACTGTACGATGTTCTTCCCTGTCCGTTGGATTGATGCCTTCATAATGCAAGGGCCAATAAAGCAGAGCATACTGCTCGAACGATCTTTGCGATTCGGTGAGATCTTCCCTTGATGCGTCACCGCCAAAGGTAGTGTTCAAAATCCTAAGACAGCTCTTTGCGGCAGCGAGATGGCACTGGCTAGGACTATATGCCGGAATCTGCCGAGCATGCTCACGGACGGAATAATGTGCGAACTCAAATGAGGCAGACCCTGGGACCACCAGATTCCTGCAGGCCTTCTTGACCTCGTTCTGATCTGCTTTACGCTCGGGCGGAGAAATGGCCTCCAGCAGAGTGTCGTATGACAGCGTCTCTTGTGCATGGAGAAGCCATCTGATGGTATCTTGAGCGATGCGACAACTACGTTCAGAATTATTCTTGTCATCATGGATTTCCTCCATCACACCACGATAGACGTCTGTTAAGTTCTTAGGCAACTCTTTGAGCTTCTTCCGAATTTGATCTTCATCATGAGTATTATTCTTGTCGCACAATTGGTTTAAGAGTAGACTTGCATATAAGAACATGTTCTGCGCACGGGCGATAAGTGTGTTTGCCATCTCAGCTCTAAGATCGTCGGAGACATGCCCTTCCAAGAGATCCCCTTGATGTATGCGGGCCGCAAGCGTCTCTTCGATGAAAGTGCGGACGTCATCGCCGTTGTTTTCCTTCGTCACCTCGATAGAATTATCAGGCTTGATGTCGTCTTCAATGGCAGGGAAGGGGCGCGTTGATATGAAGATCTTGACGTTCCTCGGTGATAGGTCGATTATCTGCTTCAAATGTTTTACAAGCTCGGGGCTCTTTGCCTGGTCGCATTCGTCAAAGGCATCTAAGACTATGGTGATCGGCACCTGCTTCGAGATCGAAACAATGATCTCTACACAGTCTGTGTAATTGAGCTTTCTTTTCCTGTCGCTGTGAGGGCCCAATGTGTCAAATTTCTCCTGCACTATCTTCACTACACGTCGACCTTGCTGCGATGTGGAAAGTTGGCTCGCGATACTCCTCAAGGCCGCTTCAGGATCGGCTCTAGAAGTCTCTTCGCGACCTGTGCTTGCTTTATCGCTGGAGCAGAGGAAAAATGCAAGGCGTCCGGGTTCAGGTCCGCTCATCTCTGCGGCTTCGAGACGGTCCTTCAGATGCTGGAGAACGCGACAAACAAAGCCTGTCTTCCCTGTGCCAGCAAACCCGTGGAGCCAGAGCAGAGACGAGACATCTGAAGATTCCCAAGCTTGAAACATCGGGTGCTTTACCAGCCACGAGCCTAGTGGGAGGTCACGCTTGGCTTTGGCTTCCATGTAATTTGTCTCGGGCTCAGCATCGGAGAGCCACTTCCTGACCTCAAGTAAATTTTCTTTCTGTCTCTCCGTTTCTTCTTGCTCAAGCTTTGCCTTGAGGTCATCTAGCGGGCCCTTCCACATGCCAATTAAGACTTCATCACGCTGTCGTTGTCTTGCGTCGATACCGCCCAGTAGAGACTCTGAGTCCCCAGACAAGGTCTTGAGTGTCTTTTTCACGTCCTCAAGTTGGGCTGCCTGGTCTGTCTGACCGGCCTCAATGTTATCAATGCCAATCTTCGTAATGTCAGCGTCCACAAGCGCGATGTCATCATCGACGCGCCTTTTGGCCTTGAAGATTGCCGCTTGCTGCTGCTTCCAGCCTTCGGCTTTCAATGGATTGAAACCCGCCAGTACACGAGAGAATTTGTGGTTCGGGTCAAGATATCGGATAGCCTCAACTTGGAATTCCAGGATGAGCTTGTAGAGCTTAAGCAGAGACTTCCGCAAGGAGGTTGACAGCTCTGAGTCTACTTTGGCGTAGGTCTGCTCGATGACCGGATACTGGGTGATGAATTCTGTGATATCTTCAGTAGTCTCAAGCATGAGACTGTAAGTCTCGCTCTCCCCCACTGCGCATCCAATGAAGAATCGTAGACAGGCCCATGGAAGTGCTGCATACACCGGCTCGGCTTGTGCAACAAGATCTCCAATTATTTGAAACTTTTGGGCACAATTCGACACTTTATCACAAACTTCACGGTACGTGCGTTTGCCTCCATGTATCTTCCGCTCGTTGTTGAGTTGATCGTTACGGCGCCGCTCAGCTTCGTCCTTCACATATCCGACCTGGCTCTTGGTAGTCCATGCCTGCAAATGTTGGAACTCTGGAGGCAGCTTGTCCCCCAATTTGGACTCGAGCTCCTCCCATGCCTGCTGCCACAAGCCTTTACCTGCCTCATCTTGTTTTCGCAAACGCAAAGTGTCCGACGATGCCGCCCCTGGAAGAGATTCATCGGATTTGCTACTTGGTACCTTTTTGAGTTCCTTGTCCTTCTTCGAGCTGAAGAGCGGCATCTCGAGCGTTTCTTCAAGTCGCCAAAAAGCCAGCGAACAGGCGTCTATGTTGTTGATTCATAACGGGACACGCGGCCAAGCTCCGCCCCGCCTTGAAGAATACCTGTGCTCTAACATATAGCGAGACAATCCGAGGACAGAGATTTCGGCGCAGTATATAGTATTGATGCCTCGTATGTCCACGTCGACAGCTCAGCATCTAAGCCTCAAATGACCCCTGTCATTCAAGAGCTGAAACATCTGAAACATAGCTTCTGCGCCATGAGCTAGAGTCATCTGAGCCTAGTAAAACAATTGGCTGGCGAGCCTCGGCCAAGACTCTCAGCAAGATGACTGCCGACAGCTAGACTGTAGATAGCATAGCGCAAGAAGCTTGGTCAATTGCTTCGCAAATGCATTTTCCCCTTCTTCATACATACGATAGCTTCTGTATGTCGTCTGGAACCATCAGTCTTGAGCTCTTCATCTTCTCGCGGCCCATGATCGAGGTATACAGGTCTTTCGTTGAGCTCCCAAGGGTCTCCACTTCTCCGTGCTCGCTCCTCGACCTTGACCACAGAATCGTAACCGCCGGGTCATTCCAAATAGAAGATGGTGGATCATCTGGCTAATACCCTTCAGAATATGTCGGTAGCTACTGGTAATGGGCATACTGATCCATTGTAACCGATTTGTGAGGTATACTTCGAGCGCAGTCCCAGTTCTGCGGGTACAGAACATTCTTGTACGATGAAGAAACTGTTACTGTATCCTTAGAGCTCTTTCAGACGGTGATGTCGACTACGCCTATTCATCAACGTTCACTCCAAAATGAGAGAGTGGCCCGTCAACTCTGGATGTCCATTCATATCATCACCAGTGACTGTCTCAAGCGTAAAAAGGATTACCGACGCAAAGAGAGGGCAGCAGGTGATAGAGGAAGGCATAGTGCCGAGGATTTCCCGGTGCAAGGCTGACTCAGAATCGACTAAGCCCGAAACAGTCTGCCAAGCTGCAATGGTTATCCGAGGTCCACGAGGGGCTTGAAAGTCAATGACCAATGTTGAATAATCCAGTCGCATGCGCCAACAAGGCATCCAAAGACCACACCACATGACTAAGAGAGCCCTATACATGCCTAATTGGGTTTCCCCTCACGATATCAACATGATAGACCAATGCTGACTACATCCTCACATAAACACCATGGCCCTACCACCCTAACGCCTCGAAGCTTCCATAGCTCTCCTGCTCGTGTATAAAAGCCCCCTCAATGCAGCCATCCCTTCCTCTTCTCCTCCCAAAAAAAAGCAAGCAAGCAGATCCATCAATCTCCTACTCACATTCCAAGTATCATATGTCCACACTCCAAAAAACCCTCTCAACAACCACCAAAGCCATGTCTCTCACCCACGCAAAAATAACCCCACGCCCCTCCAGCGCGCGGGGGCACGCCGACCACGGCTGGCTAAACAGCTACCACACCTTCAGCTTCGCCTCGTACTTCGACCCGCGCTTCCAATCCTTCGGCTCCCTGCGCGTATTAAACGAAGACCGCGTGGCTCCGAACTCGGGGTTCCCGACGCACCCACACAGAGATGCTGAGATATTCTCTTACATCCTGTCGGGGGAGCTCACGCACCGGGATAGTATGCACGGGCGCAAATCCAACGGTGGTGGGGCAAACGGGGAGGTCTCCCCAGACGACTATTTTGTCATGAAGAGGGGCGATGTGCAATTCACGACAGGCGGGACAGGGATCGCGCACGCGGAGGAAAACGAGCATGCGGAGAAAGAGGTGCATTTCTTGCAGATCTGGGCATTGCCGTGGAGGAAGGGGTTGCCGCCTACGTATCACACGAAGAGTTTTCCGGAGGAGGGGAAGAGGAATCGGGTTTTGCCGATACTGAGCCCGCTTAAGGGAGGGGTTAAGGCTAGTAAGGAGGAGGAGAAGAAGGCGGAACCGCTTGTTGAGGGGACGATTCCTATTCATGCGGATTTCTTGATGGGGGCGGGGATTATTGAGCCCGGAGAGAAGGCGGGGTGGAAGATTGGTGCTGGGGGGGAGGGGAAGGGGGTTGTGGAGAAGAAGGAGGGGAGGAATGTTTATGTGCATTTGCCTATTAGGCATCTTGGTGCGAAGATCAGGTTGGACGGGCGAGATGGTGCGGTGCTTGGAGAGGGTGATGGGGCGTTTGTGGAGAAGGTGAAGGTTGGGGATGAGCTGGTGGTGGAGTCGATTGGAGACGGGGAGGCGGAGGTTGTGCTGTTGGACTCGAACTAGGGGATTCAATGATGCCGGCAGTAATGTTTTGTACACAATTATGAAGTAATGAAGCATGAGTAAGGGGATCTAATTAGCGCATCGCTCAATCCTCCATGCTCACTTTGCACTTTTACTCGAGTCAGCGCCCAACCGCTCTTCAACCGCTTTCACTTTGTCTTCAAAGCTTTGCTTCTTATCGATTCTTGACTATGATCAGCGATTGATCTCACGTAAGACGAACCTTGACATGCTTACCGCGTGCCCACCCGAATGTCCGTCTGCACTCTCATGACCCCATTTCTTTGGTGGAGATACGAGTGTGCCTTGCCGATGAAGCTCATAACGTCGCCCCAGTCACCTTCTATGGGCCTGTCAGCGTCTGTTTTGGAACTTCTGTTGCTAGTTTGAAAGTGCAGAGTAGATGTTAAAGAGAGAGCGGGAGGACAAGACAAACTGGGAACAGAACAAAGTTTGATGAACGACCAAATCGAGGTGGAAACAAAGAAGCCAAAGTAACGACGACCCAAACATGCGCGCATTTGAGTCTCAGTATACGCACCAACAGTCGTTCCTGCGCTTCGCATTTCGTATTTCAAACCGCTTTCTTTAAGTAGTCGCTGGACGTCTGCTATCTCTGCGGAAACTGAAGCAGAGGATGTCCCAATCTGCAAACCATCAGTAGCTGTGACTGCACCTTATGTACTATGCGCATAGGTATTCAAAGCGGATATTGTGTGTAATGAAATTGCAAACTCGAATGTGAACCGTGTGGGCGGGTACTGACCACTTACTGGGACAAGGCAGAAATCCGCAATGCAATGAGGAGGCGGATCAATGTCTTTCAGGCCAACAACGGGCTCACTAAGTGCCATCTTCCTGGTCTTCAGCGGTATGCTGAGAAAATTGACGGTGTGGTGTTGGTTGGAGAATCCCTATGACCTCATACGTCGTGACGCCGTTGCCGCGTGCGTCTGGTAAAATTGTGACTTGCAACTCTATCATACAGTCACTTTCCACACATCCTTTCATTCGTTCTTCGTCACTCCTTGTTTGATTTTGCAACTATTGAGGGAGGTCATTGTCTATTTTTAAACACTTCAGACTGTATCGATCGTCTGCAAGTTTGCCTAATTTCGCTTGAATGACTCTTTGTGGGGTATCTTGTTGTTTTGCCGTTTGCCTTCGGTGTCTGGATCTCGCCAGTATCGGCAAATGATAGGCTCTCGATGTTACTCTGTATAATATAATTGGTGTCAAATCCGAAAATCTACAAATCTCGGTCAGGGATGACACTGCTTTCGCTTGACCCCAATGTCCACCTCTTCTATCTGGCAGAAGGGGCCGCAAACATTGTGTACAAGATACGAGATGGTGGTAATAACAGTCTGTACAGTGGTAAGCTTCTGCGCCTGCGAAAGGCAGCTCCTACTGTCATGCCTGTTCTGGAATCGCATACGCGCTTCAAGACTACCATTGCTCCGTCCTTTCCGCGGGAAAGCTTAGTGGAACAGACACTCATTGCCCTACCATCTGAACGGCTTAAGGTCATGAACGTAGAACTCTGTGCTATGGACAATCAAGGCGTTCGACCCAAGAAGCGACATGGCAGTCTGCTGGACGAAGGAGATAAACATGGGCTGCTGGTAACTGACATGACGTCTGACTATCGATTTGTCTGCTTGGACTTCAAGCCCAAGTGGCTCGCGCAGTCGCCTAATGCTCCTGAACAGGCTATACGATGTAGAACCTGCGCTTTGAACGCCAGACGTGCGCAAGGAGAGAGACTGAAAAAAGTGTTTTGTCCATTAAAACTCGTTAGGGGAGATCGAGAAGATGTCAGAGACGTGATCTCCAAAGTACTCTCCGCGCGACCTCCAAAAGACCCTCAATGTTCCTCCGAAATGGAAGAAAGGCTTGTAGGCTTCCTTCACCAGTGCCCTTTGATAGACAGGCTGCACTCTTTGCAGACTGCTTGGGATCAGACAGGCACTCTGGGTACCGATCATCCTAGTGAGGACTTAAGTAAGGCCATGACCGTCAGAGACTGTACCCTATTCTTGAAGGTACCGATCGAACCAGAGCTCCCCATCGAAGCTCGCTTAGGAGACCTCGATGTGAAGCCTGCCAGCGAGAAAGCAGCATACTGGAAAAGCATTGAGACGACATTAAGGGACGAAGGGTGGTATACAGCGACCGAAAGCGACGTACCAGCCAAGGCCGGCGATCAATGCTGGCTTTCTCGAACACGTTAAATCTTGGACAGCGCCCCCGGTACAGCAGTGGAGTTAGGACTCGTGCAAATGTGAATGGTGTCGTCAAACTTGAGACGGTAGGAGAGGGGCGTTAGTAGTGAGATAGTCTTTACGAGCATAATGTATACATAAAGCACCAATGGCTTTCGCAGAAGTAATGTTCAGTCGCCGTGTGAGATTTGTTTTTAAAAAGCCTTTGTCAGTCATGAAATGCAGGAAATTCTTGTAGTCTTTGCGAACACCAGCATTACCAGACCATCATCAAGGATCAAAGCAATGCACCCTCAGCTGACTCACAAATCGCAAGAGCCCAATCCCTCACGTCCAAACGATACTCATGCACTCAATGAAGCCTCGAATCCTTCACATGAGCAACAACATGAGTATCCGAAGGAAATGGACGCATCAAATAGGGGGAAATCTTCCCAGCCGGGTAACAGGTGTGCAGCCACCAGAATATGGCATCTGGCTCACCTCCACCACCGAAATCTGCCTTCAACCCACCCTCTAGTCATGCAAAATCGCCGCAAGGAAATACCATCTCGTTCACAGCACCAAAGCGGCCCTCCACTCCTTCAAACTCCCCTCCCGGCCTTCTGCCAACGACCTTGTACTCATATTCGTAGGCCTTGACATTCTCAGCCCCTCTCTCCCTGGCGTTGACATCAAATCCGGCTCTGAAGAATGCCTGAAAGGCTAAAAGGAAACCCTATGCTATGAAAGCAGGAAGAAAGAGAAGCACAGGATGAAAATGCAAGACACCACCACAACGATAAGATGGCAAGGGTCTGCGCAAATGGAAATATGGTGGTAACGCCGCGATTATGATCTCTTGAAACCCTTCTCCCAGCTCTATGCGCAACAGACGGCAAATGTCATATCAAAAGCTAGCCGAAGCTTCAGTGACAAGCTTCCACGACCGCCATACATGATACTCTCCCCATCTGCCTCTCTCCTCTGACATCTACACGCAATCCTCGCCTCAGCGTCCAGCACCGACAGCTCCAGTCGCTAAAATACACATCACCGAACTGGTGAGATGATCACCTAACGAGCCCAGAAGCAAATATCCAGTATGGCTCCTCTATCCATCTCCCAGCCTCTTCGTCTCCTCACCTTTCCTCACCTCTCCTCCTCACCTTCCCTCCCGCCTCTCTATATCTGGCCTCCTCCGGGCTCAGCGATGAATCGAAAAGCCAGCACTACGATCCCCGGCCTGACCAGTCCCAAAAACCGAGAACCTTCCCTCCTGCATCGTATTCAGATATACGGTACGTCAAGAGCAAGCGATCACGCTCCAACATCCCTCTTCCCATGCGCTCCTCGTGCAATGCGCAACATTCAGGAGCGTTAGGAGCATTTATCCCGCAACCTCGAGGGCAAGACAGTGCCCTAGACTCAGCGCAGTGATTCATCAACGGATTCTGCATTCCGAGGGAGCAGGGAGTACGGCAGGGCAAAAAAAGCAGATGACAGAACCAGAGTAGAAAGGATATGGCTTAGGGAGCCTGATTACCCGGCCGCTTCACAAGAGCTAGTGGATGTGCTCAAGGGTGTAGCAAAAACATCAGACCTGTGCATAGGAGTGATATCATCTCCGCATCGCCAACGCGCGTGTGACATAAAGAAGGCACGACAGTCAGGACATTTGGAGCCTAGCAGCCGGATAGTGAGTAGATCAGCATAATTAGGTGTAAGAATATTCTAGGTCTTTTCCAGTCTTCTCCGGCCATGTCCATATCTGGTCTCCTCAGTATCCTCTATGAGATAGAGGACACCATTCTATGCATCCATTCCCATCCTTCTCTTTTGCATTATCCCCACACTTCGCCTTATAACTTTCCAGCTCCCTTTCCCCTCTTCCACTCCATCACTCAAGCAGGCCCCCAAGAACTCGCATGCCTAAACACGCTTCCACCCGGATAATTCTTCAGCCTACTCGGCACCTCCCTACTACTCCTAACCTGATACACATCCGCAGCGGTGTAATTCCCAGTCTGCGTCGTGAAAGTTCCCGGTGTGGCAAGGTCCGGGATGCGGCCAAGCATAGCTTCGACGACGCGGTAGCCGGCGCCAGGAGCATAGCCTGGAAGCTCATGTCCACCCAGCTGCACATTGTAGAACGTGACTCCACGCTCGTAGCCCCACTTCCCGACCTCCCCCGCCGCTGAGAGCGCGCCGCCGTTGTACTCAGGATGGTAGGGCACATAGAAGGAGTTTTGATTCGGGTATTCTTGAAAGCCTTTTTCGCCGCCCCATGTCACGTTTTGCAGCGCTAATAGACTGCCGTTGGTGGGCAGGATATAGTCCAGGTCTCCTACACCAATGAAAGTGTTGTTGATGGAATCGATGACATGAGCGAGAACGCCGTTCTGTGCGGGACCTAGGGAGGCGTCCATGATACTCTGGTTGTTTGAGGCGCCGCCGAACACATTCGTGGGTGTGCATTGCGACCAATTTGTACCAATGGGTGCATTGATGGCTGCCTGAACGTCCGAGCGATTAAAATAGACAACGTTGCCTGGCGGATTATAGTCGCCGGGGTTGACAATGCCAAGAACAGACCAAAGGTGTGGGCACGTATCAGTCACGTGATATATGTTAAAACAGGCTGCGTGGAGTTAGTATGGATGCTATTGCTTAATAATGGGAGAAGGAGGACTCCGGCGGCCGAAGGAAGAAGAGAGAAATTTTGGGGGGCATGGGGGCGGAGCGAAGGGACGGGGCGGAATGAGGGGTGGAAGGTTAATAGGGGGAGGCGGCGGAAGTGACCGGGGAACGTACGGTTAACGTAGAGAGCGGCTTCGTAGACGTAGTCAAAGATGTCGCAGGTGGTGTCATTGCCAGCGGTGGGGTCGGTGGGTACAGGAAACGGTTCCGCCGGTGGTGGGAACGTCAGGTAGGTGTCCAGCCTTTCTTGGAAGCCACACGATGCGTGTCTTTCGGTGAGGGCGGTTGTGAAAGTCTCGTTGAGGTCGAAGAGATTCGCCCAATACTCGACATACGGTTGGATGACGACTGCTATGGTAAGCACATGATCAGATGACAGACTAGTGTACGTACCTTGCTGCTGGTCTGTAGAGTCTCCTATGATTGGGTCGTTGATAGCCATGCCGGCCAGGTTGTAGTACGTCGTGTCATTGGCGTTGACGAATGCGTCTGCAATATATGGAACGTAGAATCCGCCATAGCTTTCTCCGGTGAGATATACTTTATAGCCTTGAGCCCCGAACGTATCGACAAAGTTCTTGTAGAAGCCGATAAACTCTTGAGCGAGCTCCACTTCGTTTGTGATGTTTGGCACGCCTTGTGTGTATCCAACTCCTACAGGCTGCTCGACCCACATTGAGTTTGTCAGATTGACCCATGTGTAAGGATTTTGAGTAGGCGCTCTTGTGCCCGCCTCCCAAGTGAAGGGCCCATTCTCTGTGAGCAATCCGGAAAGGGAGCTGCATCCGGGCCCACCATTGAACCTGAAATTGTCAGTCTAAGAGGGCGTTGTGTCTCTCTTGCGAGTATCACCAGATGAGAATCTCTTCAGCAGCCAGAGGGTTGGTGGAAGGGAAGAACCTGGTGCATTGATCAGCAATTGTCGCAAGAGAGGCCTCGATCGACATACCAAAAGAAGAGTTGACGGCTCTCGTTGAAAGAGCCGGAGATTGGCAGCAGGCCTGCATAGGATTCGCCAATGTCGAAGGGAACGTCAGGAATGCCCGTGCCATTGACAGCGAATTCTGTCCTGTCTCAGCAATCGTACCCTTCCTCCAGCTTGACCTATACTGACTCTCGGTCTGTGGTGTCAAGTATTTCGAGGCTCGCTTCTGGAGCTCAGGGTTCTTGAACGGCTCATTTGGTACGCGCTTTTCGAGGACCGGGCGTCGGTCGCCAACCCTATCCAAGGCATTGACAGCAGGTGAGAAGGCGGCAGTAAAGGATGCAAGGCTCAATAGACCGCTGAAGTGGGTCAACGAAAGCTTCATTATGAATACTGTTGTAGAAGTGATCGGACCTCAAGATCTCAAGGAAAAGACACCAGGGTACTCTTCATTTTAATTCACTCGCCACCTTCATCGTCACCGTTACCATGGTGATGGCGCACGAGAAGCACCCTTACTCAATGGAGAAGGCAGCAGCAAGGAGTGCGTGCAGATAGGGAGGCGGGGTCAACCGTTTGCACTATGACCTGCCTCTCGAGGCAATCTCGACAGTTATTCCCTTGCAGTAGACGACCCCAGTTGCGTAGGATTGAGATGACGCATATTCGCCGGTTGATGTACCCCTCACGCCGTGCTTTTCATCTCACGCCAATTGTTGCGTCCAGGGGCCGTAGTTTCCGTTGCGTGCAGAGTCCTGGCAGGCACGCGATCGAGTGTATCGTGGATGAGATACGTCAGCATGTCGAAAAGGGAAGGTACGATGCACTTTATCGTGAAAATGCAGTGGGGCGGAGAGGAGAGGCTCAGATTGTCGGATGCATCTCTGGACGTGGCAGTTGATACCGAGGTAGACTCAAGCCAAGGTTGGATACTCGTTTTGAAAGCATGGCAGGGCTGGGAGGATCACCTGTCAATGACCAAACCGCCGTCTATCTCAATCCCAACTCTGGCATATCAACAGTACGTCGCCATTAATAATACGTAGCCTGCACTTGCTGACATACTGTCTTTCTACGTCAGGAGCCCGTCTGTAATCACCCACCCGGCTATGGCCTCGTTCAGGTTGCAATCAAAGTCGTCCTACTCAGCCGCGATGATATCTCCTACTATGGATCGATGAAATTGGGGGAGCATGAAATCCGAGAAAGGCTAATAGCTGGACATGAGGCTGCTGGGGAAGTCGTATGCTATGCCCCCGATGTCACAGGGTTCAGCGTTGGCGACAAGGTGGTTCTTGAGCCCGGAATGCCTTGCAGGCACTGTGAAAGCTGTAGATGGGGGGCATTGGCCCACTGCACCAACATGGATTTCTGCGGCTCCGTCTTGAGATATCCGCATCGCCAGGGCTTCCTTCGGGATCGAGTCAACCATCCCGCGTGGTTGTGTCACAAGTAAGGATCTGGCAAACGCAAACCTAAGCGCCTGCTAACCTGGCATGACAGACTACCAGTAAATTGTCCCCTAAGGCTTGCCGCCCTTGCCCATCCCCTCTGCGTCATAAATAGTGCTGTTGAAGAGGCAGGACTGTCATACCCCATGGATGTTCTCATCCTTGGGGCAGGCCCGACGGGCTTCCTGTGCGGCCTGACCGCTAGATCTAAGTTAGTCAAAGTTCACATGGTCGACCACATGGAGGAAAGAGAACAGTTCGCCTTTCAAAATGGAGCCGCAGATCGTGTATCCCCAAAGTACAAGGCTGAATTGCACGAGACAGGGGATCCAGACCTGTCCGACTTCTTCGTGAGGTTCCAGAGTAAGATGACCGAAGCAGAAATGGATGCAATTTTACTAAAGTCGAAATTCGACATTCAAGCTGGTTTCGATGTGGTGTTTGACTGTACGGGGACGGCTTCGCCAAGTGATATCGCTATGCATGTCAGTCACATTGGGGATGGTATACTGAGACTGCTGGCTAACAGTGAACAGGCAGTCCGTCCTGGCGGCACCATAATTAAAGTCAGTTCTTTAGATCTACCGTTTCGATATCCTGCCACGGTCACCGGTACCTTCCGCAAAGTCGTCACCATCTCTTCCTGCCGTTACACGGGAAGGATTCACCAGGCTTTGCAATTCTTCAGTCAGCCATTAAACGCTGGGGCAGTCTCTCGTATCAAGCAGGTCATCACACATCAGTACAGTGGATTTGCAGAAGCAGAGTCGGCGTTTCAGACCGCAAGTCTCATGGATCAGCAAGGCCCAGTGGTGATGAAGGTGGCAATTAACCTGTCGTGATGGAGTTGGAAGGGTCGGTATAAGTGGCAAACGAACTTACGATTATGGGATTACGAGGCATGAATAGACGACGCAGCAATGCAACACGTCTGTATAGACACAAAAACAACATAGATTAGACTGTAATTCATAATACCACTGTACGACTGACACATCAAACCAAGCTCCAGTCCTTTTCTGCCTCAAATGGGGTACATGCATGACAATATTGCCCTCGACAAACATCGCATAAATCTTGAGGTGGCATTTCCAACCACTGATCACGAAGTTGCTCCCCATTCTGCACCATCCTCAAAAAGCAAATATGGATGAGAATAAAGGAGCCGAAAACATCTCCCAATCAATCCACACATCAGCTCGGAAGATCCCCAACAAACAATCACCAAATTTCCAAAGCACCCATGAATATTCAAGAAGCTATGCCTCAGTAATCTCATAATCGTCTCCACAGTATTCCAGACTCCCATCCCCCATCCCCCACCACCACCTTCCTCTCTTCCTCACACCCTACAACCTCGCCCTCTCCCCCCTCTCCATCCCTCCCACCATCTTCTCCTCACTCCGTTTCCCATCCTTCGCAAACCACACCTTCCGCCCCGTCCTCAAACTCTCCTGCAACGCCCCAGCCACCTCCACCGCACTAACCGCATCCTCCAACCTCACAGGCACGGGCTTATCATCCAGACAAGCCTCAACCCACTCCTGACCCTCGCGCTGAAACGCCTGCTCAAATCTCTCAAAATAATCCGCCGGCACCTCCCTCCTAATACCCCCCTCTCTCCAGCCAGCCCCGGTGGGCCCTTCAGCATCTCCACCCCCCGAGCTCCCACCACCACCGGCAGAAATAGTAGCATTCGAGCCAGAAGAAAAAGCCCCCTCATGAATCTCCACCAGATTCCTCCTCGGGCTCGCGTTCACCGTAAGCTTCCCCCTCGTACCAATAATCTCAGTAACATCCTCCTGTCCCGCAGCCATCATGCGGCTGGCATAAAAATACGCGATCCTATCATCCCAGAACTCGACGATGCCAACGGCGTTATCGGCGTCTTTGTAGCGGGAGAGGGTTGGTGCTATAGCTGTGAGACCCACTGCCTATAATCCGCCCCCGATCAAATGTCAGTCCCGCCACATTCCCCACCACCTCACTCCGCACCGCAGCTCCTCGTGTTCAAGAAAGAAGGGGAAGGGGAGGGGCGGCTTACCGAGACACTCTTTACCTTCGAACGAGAAGGCGGACTATGGGATGAAGAAGGGGAGGTGGGGGATCCTGAGTTAAAAAACCACAACGCAAGATCAATATCATGGATACTGCAGTCCACAAAGATGCCGCCGGAGTGGGCGGCGTATTTGATGAAGGAGCCGGTGGTGTCGAGTTTGTCGCAGGTTTGGGAGCGGAAGATTGAGGGGCGGCCGATTAGACCTGTCATCACCACCACGGCACTAACGTTAGCAGTGGGCGGGAGGGTAAGAAGAGGGGGACAAACACACCCTTCTCCATCTTCGCATACGCATCCCTGTAACTAGCATCGAACCGTCTCGAAAAACCACACATAGCTTTGAGATGCGGGCGTTTATTCGCTGCGTCGACGACGGTTTGGGACTATATATTTAGACAGCATCAGCTTTGTCAAGACATCGATGGGGCTTGCGGTGGGTGTACGATCACACTTTTCCACCCCTTCTTGTTCAGTCTTATAGGAAGGAGGGAGAAGGCGATGGGGCAGAAGGGCGAACAAGGCAAGACGCAACCACGCCTTGTCCCAACTCTCACATCACTCAGAAAAAGAAGGGGCAACATACCACCTCAGCATCCGTACTCAACGGTTTCCCACAAAGCACATGCAACCCCCCCTTCCCCTTTCCCCCCTCACCCTTCCCCCCAATACCACCCCCATCACCGCCCCCAAACTCCAGCGCCATCCTCGCCTGGCTCGCATGCACCCCCGTAGCACTACTAATCACAACCGCCTGCAACCCGTCATGCCGTAACATATCCGCAAACTCCTCATACACAGTGACGCCATAGGGCCCATAATGGTGGCGGGCATATTCTCGTTCCTCGGGATCGGACGTGGAGATGGCGACGAGGGAGGAGCGGGGGATCTTGTGGAGGAAATGGTGGGCGTGGCGTTTGCCCATGCGGCCGAGGCCGGCGAGGCCGATGCGCAGGGTCGGGATCGGCATGGTGCCTATGAGGGTGTAGGTTCGGCAGGTGGAGGTGGTTTGGTGGGAGGTGGAGGGATGGGTGGGGTGAGAGGGAGAGGGAGAGGTGGTGGTGGTGGAGCGGTGGGCTGCCATTGCGTTGGTTAGATCTTGGTGGGACATTTTTGGTTGATTGAGTATGGGAGAATTGGAAAATGTGCTTCTGAGATGGAGACTTTTGAGTCTGGGATGTTTGGGTAAAGAAGAGTTGTCGGGTTTGTAGGACCTGAGTAACGTTCTTTATGATGAAGAGACGGGGAAACAGAGAGTCGAGGGCAAAGAAAGCTGCTCACTTATAGAAGGTCCTTCCCACTGTACCACATCCTTCACGCTCTGAGTACTGTATTACACCAGAAGCAGTAGGCGCACGCTGCCTCACGTTGTCAGATTCGAGCCTGCTTCACTTCAATTGTCCGGTATCTCGAGTGGATCGCCACCGTAGTAGAGACGCCCCTTTCTTGCACAACATCATAGAACGACCCCGGACGCCCTTTATATTCCGGTGTAAAATCTTGGAAAGATTGACGAAAAGCCCACGCTGCAGCGTGACGCTGGCGTACATGTAGATGGGGCGGACGCAGGGGCTTGATTGAGAGCTTGAACAAAGCCATGATCGCAGGGAACCACACATGGTGACGATGTCTTGTGTGACCTGTTGAGGAATGTATAGTACACAACGGTACACAAAGGGGCGAGTTCAGTGGATGAAGATATCAATGCCAAGCATGACGGAGATCCCCTGTGTCAGGCCTGCATGACCACGTGCTGTAGGTGTCCTCGCTTGTCAAATCGGAGGCGGTGAGGTCGCCCCTCACCTCCTTACGGGAGAAGCCGACCTCGAATCGTAGAGATGTTCTCTCGAAGCTCTGCCGAAACCGGGTGTTCGTCTGCAGACTTCGGGCCGACCAGCAGGAGTGACAGATTGTCAGAAGGGCAGATTACATGTATGATGTTTCAAGATTGTTCAGGAAATGGAAAGGGGAAGGAAATTGAAATGAGGAAGTAAAAGGATATCTTTTAATCATGGAAGGAGGTCTTGGCTCGTATGTCATCGGTAAGAGAGTTCGGAGGCTTGCAGTGAACATATGCGGTTTCGGTTGTCTCGAATTATACAAAGTCGACTGACTCAAAGTCCAGGTATTTTCGTACCTGCCAGCGACCAATTTCCCACAATCATTTGAATAGGGCAATAGCTGCGTTTCGATAGCGTCGCCGAGACCATACTAAGAACAAGATTGGTTATCTCATGTTTGGATACAAATCTCTTGGTATACCTGAGCAACGTTCTTGCTTTCATCCGACTCAAGTATGCTTACGCTGTGATATGTGCGAGCTCTGGATCCGCATCCACTGTTCCATGTTCTGGTCAAGATTAGTACAATAACTTTCATGCAGGGGATCAAAGCCTTACAGTATAAACGGACTTTTCAAAGCCATGCTGTGACCATGAAGGCGATACTTCTGCTTTTTGGCCCCGGGGACCTTTTGTAGTCGTTCTCTCAGCACAGCGACCGTTACACCCTCAAACCCCATCAGTCTAGCTCAAATTCAAATTTGAAAGCTCTTTCATCTCTCCTCACTTCTTCGAGCTTCATCTTTTGCCTCCACTGCTCATCAAAGTTGTCCTTCTTCAGCCACTCCACGAACCCAGGTTTGACATCTTTCTCCCACTCCTCTTCGGTTATAGCAGCCCACCAAGTATCTCTGTTGCGTCCTTTGACGATCATATGATTTCTGAACAAGCCTTCATGTTGAAACCCTAGCCTCAGAGCGCTCTTCTTCGAGGGTTGATTCCGGTCATTGCATTTCCATTCCCACCGCCGAAATCCCAGCGTCTCTAATACATAAGTGCCGAGCATACAAAAGACTTCGGTGCTAGCGACCGTACCCTGCAGTGGGGCGCCGAAAATCACATTGCCGACTTCCACGACCCTGTTCTGCAAATCGATGCGATGGAGAGCGAGCATCCCAACGTGCTTGCCATCTGGAATGTCTACCTGTGTTCCTTCGTCTTGGGAGTCGTCTATAGAGCTGTCTTGTACTTTTGCTTTAGTTGGCGTTCTCTGCCTGTCCTCTCTCTCTGCGGTCTCCATCTGTTGAAGAACGTAATGATCTGACGGTCTGAAGCGCGCAGTAACAGGCTCGTCATACACACGAACTGCCCAAAACATGATTCCCTTCTCTTCGTTCCTTGAAAGCTCGATGCAGTCTTGCACGTGCTCTCGCCATTCTGCGAGGGATAGATAGGGCCCGCTCAGCATGTAGTCCCACATGTGCTCATGGTCACAGCCTCCAAGATATTCGTACAGCTCGTCTGCATGGTCGAGCGATAGTGGAACCAGAGCGCAGTGGTCTCCACAAAGGACAACGGTATGAGAAGGATAGGGTGCTGTATTTGATGCTATTTCTGGGCCTAGCGTGGGTGTGAGAGAGCGTGTAGGAGCTTGATGGCTTGGAGGATCTTGAGGAGGACTTTGGGATAGAGTAGCAGAGGTAGTTGACGTCAGATCTCGAGGAGGACTTTGAGATAGAGTACGAGAGGTATCTGACATCGCATCTCGAGGAGGACTTTGGGATAGAATACGAGAGCTAGTTGACATCGCTGTGGTCTTTGGCGGTATAGTGATGGTATACTGATTGAAAGTCGTTCTGCTTTTTTTTTTTTTATGTTTTGTATGCCCAAAGATGTTGATGGGCTTCGTAGAATTCAGTGAGGGAGGAGAGAGCTCAAGGGAAGTGGATAGACAGATCGTGCATTGCTATTGCTGCTGTAAATGCTACACCAACCATGATCTGTTGGAGGGCAGGTGCAAGTCACTGGCTCTGAAGGGGGCGGCTGTAGTGCATCGAGCTTTGGAGCTAATTTGGAGGCAGAGTCGTTGGTCTTCGTAAAGAGCGATGGAACTTGGGTACTATCGTGATAGTTACTGCGTTAGCATTTGCTTGCTGGAGTGGCAGGAGCAAAATGCCAGGTCCCAGAAGGGTCACTGTAGTGCTTTGTTGTTTGGGTGAAGATATGAGGTAGACTTGTTGACGATCCCTAACCCATTGGCAGGGATTGGTGACTTCAATGGAAAAGAGTCTCGCTCAATGTTGTAGGACATGATGGAAGAAGCAAGAGGTGATACGTCAACGCATCATTTTGAAAGGCTGTGATTGCATAAGCTTGCTGTGAGTCAAAGACTCAGCCGGTAACGGAGGGTGAGCTGGGGACGGCCGTCATTTGTATCACCCTTCTCTTCCGGTGGCTTCTGTGAAAGATGACGGATGGCAGTGACATGGTATGTAGGTAGGTTCCGTGACCCTTAATGCCTGGCAAGCTGGGTAGGTTCACGGATGGCGCGTTGCAGAAGGTTGCGTACCCATACGTGAGAATGGCGGAAAGTCGATGAGACACGAGATGCGACAGACTGCGGGGTAGCTTCACGGCATGGAGATTCTCTAAATCACACGTACAAGTAAATAAAAGCGATGGGACAAAGATATTGTGTAGCTTCTAAGAATCTTCAATTGTCATTATCAATTATCCTAACCTCCTTCTCTGTCGCACAAAATGCATTGCATCAAAACAACATAATCCAACCACCTTCTCGTCCTTACTACAATCCCAACGTCGTCATTTAATCCAACCGAACGCTCGCGCTTTTCTTCAAGGAGTGATGCCTGACTGCTGGAGATTCTGAACCGTAGAGAGAACATGTAAACCAGTATGTACGCCTCGAATTGCTGATGAATGTACAGAGCACGCGAAATGCCACATCATGATGAAAACATCTTGCGAATGATCATGAGATTGTCGTTTACAGGAGAGCGTAAGCAGCGACACCGGCCACCAATCCGACGATCTTCTGGCCTGCTGCCACGATGGCACCAGCACCAGTGAAAGGGCTGGGAGCAGATGAAGGAGCTTGAGTAGTGCCAGTGGGGTTAGCGGCTGAGGCAGTGCCAGCGGGTACTGAGGCGTTGCCAGCTGGTGCTGTTGGAGCTGGGGCAACAACGGTTGGGACAGAGGTCATCATCTCTGTCATGATGTTTTCGCTTGAAGCACTTGATGCCACGGAGACAGTAGCGGGTTGAGAGGCGATGGAGACAGAGCTGTCGGCTGTGCAAGGGATGGTGACGATGTTGACTGGATAGCATTGACCACCCTGGCTCTCATCGTAGATGTTGTTGAAGGTTCCGGACAGGCAGTTGTAGAATGTATCCTGGTCACCAAGAGTGAGGTACTTGGTATCCTGGCAGACAGCCCAGCCCGCAGTGTAGATGGCACCAGCTTGTGGTGGGCCATCGAACTGGAATTGGCGGTTGTCGGCGATGTAGCCTGTGCGACCCTTGGAGTCGAGGAGCTTGCCACCGGAGAGAGTCAGGATAAGGGCGCCTTCACCGCCGCAGGCAACATTCTGGCGCTGGAGGATGTCAGCTTGAATCAATTTAGGAAGGGCGGATACGTCTTACAGGAGCAAGATCTCTCTTGGAGCTGCCAGTGACGTTCTGGGTGTTGAAGGTGAAGGTGGTGCCAAATGGGTATGAATCTGCACAATTGCCAGGAGCCTCGCTATCTGGGGTCACGTCTTCTACGACGGAGCCACCTGGACCGGATTGTGCAATGACTGTGGCCGCGAAGGCAATGACAGCTGCTGAGTACTTCATTGTTGATGTGGTAAGAATTGGTGGGGAGTGATGGGAGGTATTAATTATTAGTGGAGTGCAAAGTATTATCTATTGACGTGTCCGTGAGCGAGTGACGGAGCGAGTGACTGTGCAAAAAGATATACGGTCTAAAGAGATGCAAGAAAGCAAAGATGCAAGAAAAACTGATGATGTGAGATGGAGATGGTTGGATGTTGGGGGATGAAGAGAGAAAAGGAAAAGGAGAGGAACGGGAAGTGAGATGAGGCCGTAATAAGTACTAGTGCCTCCTTAGCCCCCTCTAGCCATCTTAGCTGCTTTAGCGCCCTTCTTGTTGCTTAGCGACTCGTAATCGGGAGGGGTTTCACCATTTGGGTCTTAGCGCCTGGAAGCCTCCCTTAGCCACCCGTCACTTTTACCTGCCTCCCCCCGGCAACGGCACCTGAACCAGCCAGAGGCCGCCCAGCCAGCCCAGCCAGCCCAGCCAGCCTCCCCCAGAGGGCCCCTAACCAGCCCTCTATATTTTCCCAACCATCTATGCGACTCTCATCCTCCAACACCCACACTACTCCACCAACTATCGCTTCAACAAGCATAGCCGTCGTGACTTGCTCTGCAGCTTAGCGTAACGCCGGAGCTTTTCTGCCTCTTTGATTTTTACCTTGCTCCTGTCGCTACCCTACCGAAATGCTTTGCCCAGCGCCACTAATTTTAGCCAGCCAAGAGATCTCCTCTCCCAGCCTGGCAGCCTGGCAGGTCGCACCAACCGAGGACATCCTTGGATTTTCCTTGAATTCCTGCATTCCAGCCAATCATCCGACATCAGAATTACATCTCCGCGACTTAGTCTCCTCAAGTCAAGACTGCTCTAGACTCTTTGCGGGCATGGTTCCACTCCTCTTTTTCTCCGCCCGCTCCACAGCCTCTCTTTTTGCTCAAACGGAAGGATGATGACGACGCATCCAAGCAGCAGCCGCCCGCCACTCGGTTTATGTTGACCGGGCAAAAATGAGAAGGATGACGAAATGTTGGTGATGAGCTAAACAGCTATTGTTTGTTGTGCTTGTGTGAAGATGCTATTCCGAGGTATGGTATGTGAAATTTGTCAACAATGCAATTCTTCCGGCGGGCGTTTCATCTATTGCATATGCCGTGCTCCTGCAAGCTTGGCCGCGCTTTCTCCCCTGCCTTCCCGCTTGGGGTTCTTCAAAAATCTCCTCCTTTTCTTAGCTCGCTGCCGGTACAAGGGCGTGGCCGGCATATTTGAAGGCTAGTTGCAGGCCGGAACAGGCTGGCTAAATTTCGATTTCGAGAATGGGGGTACGACTAGGCCGTTCGCGGGCAAGATGTGGAGCCACATGGCTCGAAACGACCGGAATCATCTCGGTTGGGGCCAAAGGGCTACCGGTCGATCTCACTCAAAGTCGGAATGATCGTGATTCTTGGCGTATATGTCCTCCAGACTTTATATGCTTTATGAACTCGAATTGCGCCTGCCAGAAACTCATAGAACCCCTTGCCACTACCGTACTGTGCCAACGACGACTGTGAGGAACTTTGTACACATGATGGTAATCAGCATCATCGTAAGCTGCATCCGACTTTGCCTCACCAAGCCGTTTCACCGTCTGCCGTTTGCGGTGTCGCTTGCGAAATCCACGTCAGCTTGTCTTGATAAGGTTCGTCAACTGCTTGACTACCGTGAAAGTATTCTTGTCTTCGCAGGAAACGTGAAACCATCGTCGCGGTCGCCAATGTACTTGCTTCCTATTACCCAAATGCTGCTATGCATTGAAGCCCAAGTCAAGCAGCATTTTTATCATGTCGCAAACAGTGCTGGCTTTCCATGCTTGCTTCCACAACTCTGCAGGGCTCGTCGCGAAGCACTCTGAGACTTTTATGGATTTTGTACACACTTGGCTGCAGAAAAGGTTGCATGCGTCGGGCCATATCTTGAATATCGATGGACTTTCAATCCGTTTATGCGATTATCGCGACTATTGATTAGAGCCACTGCATTGCTGTCTTCCTTCGGGGCTGGTTGAACATCGTGTGTAGAAAAGCATCGCAAAGCGCTTTCGACAGCCTCGCAATCGTCGCCATCGAATTGTGGTAAATAGGCATATCCGAACTCTACATTCTGATAGTCTCGGCAGAAGTGTAGGTCGCCGTCAAGCGACCGCCACCTCACTTTACTTCGGCGAGGAGCATACCGTCATGCTGGAGCTTCTTACTAAAGGGGAACACATTCATTGGGCACCATCACCATCTAACGCAGGAAAGCGGGAGACTCATCTCAATGTTGGAAGAACCCACCGTTCATCATAGGCGCTCATGCCTTGCCAGCATCTCTAAAGCATTTGACCAATGCATTTAACCGACATGGCGAAAATAGCGAGAGGTATTCGACGTATAATGACCGCTTAGAGGCTAAAGGAAGGAGCTACGTCCCATTTCAAGAGTGGATCCGGGCATTCCACCTTCAGCCTTCCTCTGACTTGGCTATTACGAAGTCCCCGAGTCAGCATGAGAGAGCGGGTCGACTAAAACAGAGAAGAGCAGACCACAGCGTCGAATCTTCGAGTCACGGTGGTGGCATGAGAGACCAGCCACAAGCTTCGATGATCGAATCGTTGCATCTGATGTCGAATGATCGAAACGAAACCGTTTCACCCGGTGGCTGGCAAGGCTTACGAGGGCAAACTCACAGGCTCTGATGCGAGGGAGAGGGCTGGCGCTTGGCGCCTAGGTCTAAATAAAGAAACCGTTCGGCGATAAAGATAAAGTAGGATTTATTCCCCACCACACGATCCCTTCTGCGTCACACTCACACCACACTCTCTTCAGAAACAAATCAACAGGCTGGAGACACTCATCCTTCTGACATGCTCAGCCTCGAAGAATGACCCTATACGGGCTCTCTGCACGCCAATGCACCGGGCCGCTCTGCCAGATACGAAGTAGTGTCACTTTTGGTGGTGGGCCAGTCCTGGCCATTGGAGGGGTAGGTCGGTGGTG
The DNA here is from genome assembly GCA_032158265.1 of Bacidia rubella. NCBI lineage: Eukaryota > Fungi > Ascomycota > Lecanoromycetes > Lecanorales > Ramalinaceae > Bacidia > Bacidia rubella. The sequence goes on along the minus strand of JAVTIF010000005.1, from coordinate 1,882,859 downwards.
GCGAAGAAACAAGGAACAAAGGGTTCTAGCATTATGTACCACCACGCGTACGGCCATGACTACTTACGAAAATATTGCGACCTTTGTGTTTCTCCATCTACATTTTCTTTTGCATTTGACATTTCCACTATGCTGCAAGATATTTCCATTTCGTGATTTTGGAACTTGTCACACTCGCTTGACACTTCAGCTTCAACACGATCGTTATAATTGCTTACCTCATTTTCCACTATCAAAGTCTTGCTATCTTCAACCTACTCCAGCAACAAAAAGAATTATAGAACCGAACCAACATGCATCTTCCTCTCGAACTCCTCCTCCTTACCTCAACAGCGCTGGCGCTCCCTTCCCTTCTCACACGCCAAACGACACCACAAGCTTGCAACAACCACGCCTCACTCTGCTCTAAGTCATATTCCGACATAACCCACCTAGGCGCACACGACTCCCCCTTCTTACGCAATGGGACCTCTAACTCCGGCTTCGGTCTCTCCAGTGCGGGTAATCAAAACGTGGACTCCGTGGCCCAGCTCTCGGCCGGTGTACGGCTCCTCTCAGCACAGGTCCACCGCTCGAACAACGCCCTCCACCTTTGCCACAGCTCCTGCTCCCTCCTCGACGCCGGTCTCCTCCGCGACTGGCTCGGCACCATCAAAGGCTGGATGGACACGAATCCCAACGAAGTAGTGACCATCCTCCTTGTAAATTCGGACGGCGCAGCCGCCACCGAACTCGACGCCGAATTCACCGGCTCCGGAATATCCACCTACGGCTACGTCCCCACAACCGCCGGGCAATGGCCCACCCTGCAAGAGATGATCGGCGCCAACAAACGCCTCGTAACCTTCATCGCCGACCTGCCCCAATCCTCAGGCTACCTCCTCAACGAATTCGACCACATCTTCGAGAACTCCTACAACAACACCACACCGCAATCCTTCACCTGCACCCCCGACCGCCCAGACGCGTTGCGCAACCAACCCGCCTCCGCCGCCTTATCCACCGGCCGCTTACCACTCGTAAACCACTTCCTCTACAGCACCATGACTCTAGGTTCCAATTCCGTGCAGACGCCCGATACCGATAGTATCGACACGACGAACGCGGCGTCGGGCACAGGATCCCTGGGCGAGGCGGGGGATAAGTGTAAGAACGAGTATGGTGGGCGAGCGCCGTGGGGATTTTTGGTGGATTATATTGATAAGGGGGAGACGTTGAAGGTTGTCGATGGGTTGAATGGGGTGGAAACTGAGGAGGCGCAGGGGAGACGGGAGGTTATGGCGAGTTTTCAGGGGAAGGGCAAGGCTGTTACGGTGCCGAAGGCCAGTGTGGCTGCGGCGGCGATTGCGACGGCTGTAGCAGGGTTGTTTGCGATATGAGTATGATGATGAAAGAATGGTGATGGGGGTGAGAGGGCTGGATTGCATAGCGAGCGTTACACATGGGTGCATAGCGAAGGCCGTTGGACAACAATTTGCATAGCGACGGCTTGGATGGATTTTGCATGGTGTATGTCTTACATGAATAGGAATGGCGAAGTGCACGAAGCATGAAGCGAAGATTACATCAAATAGAAACACCACAGACACAACGCCTCACGGCGATGACAGACCATGAACAATACAGTCTCTCGACCGACAGGTCTTTCCTGTCCCCACGCAAGCCAATACCCATGCACTGCAACTTCCCTTCCATCAATCCATTATCACCTCTCACCCATCTCTGCCTCCCAACCGAAGCTCCACGCCATCTCCAACCCCTCACTCAAGTCTCAAGTCTCAGCTCTTCAGCACCTCCACCTCCACCAAACCTTAAAGAACACCAAACCCTTCACACACTCCTCCATCCACCACCCCATGACCATCCTAACTATTCTCCAATCCAGCACCTTAGCCAAACCAATCCCATCCCCAAACAGACAACCAGAACGGCGCGCTTAAACAAACAGGGAAAGGATGTGGTATGCAAGGAAATCGCGTATATTTAGTTAGCCACAGACGCGTAGAAAGAAATGCTGCGCATAGACCACATGCCCGGGCTCGAAGCAACTTCTTGCCCGCCCACCAATAGAACCCATCGACCCATCGACCGTCGACCCGTCGGAAAAGGGGCTTCCTTTCCCAAGGGCGCGGGCACCCCTCACTCCAAGCGTTGATTAGTTTTACATTGATATATTGATAGGTGCACTCTCCCGAGACATCACATCAATTAATCAAGCCTGGGCTCAAAACGTTCCTGCATACAAGCGCTATTTACTGCGTTCATGCCCGCACACCTAAGGCACACACATATGCACGCAGGCATGCGTTGAGTCTAAACAAGTGATGGCCTGGGTGTAATGGAAGCGGTTAAGGATGTTTTTGTCCCGAGACATTTATTGTTTAGGGTATGAGTTTCTGCATGCATATGTGTGTGCGTTGAGTCTAAATAAGGATGCGGGGAAGGAGTATGCTCCGTCGGAAGAAGTATGACTGTTTGGTTTTGGTAAGATGGTAGGTTTCCGCGGATGGTGTTGTTGAGGAGAGGGGACGTCGGATGGGTTATTTTGGTCTGGGGTTGAATGGTTGCTTTGATGGTTTGTTGGGCGGATGGTAGCGTGGTGTTCAGATCATGGGAATTGGTGGTATTGTGCGGTGATGATAATGATGTAGATACTTCTTGGTGGTAAGTAAATCAGCAGGGGCAACTCCAGAAGGGCAGAGGGAATAGGGAAGGTAAGATAGATATGAATATCTTTAACTGCATGAATCTATTACCATTATCCTAAATATATATATTTCTCTCAATGTCCTCCCAAGCCATCATGAATATTTTGCTTCAACCCAAATCAGGAGTGGTATCATCGCTTTCAGTAGAATAGAAGAACATTCTCAATCGCTATCACTCATACCCCCGATGCGTAACTGCCCATTCTGAACCCCCGTCTGAATTTGCCCTTGATCTTCGCCACCACACACTCCGTATCGCTTGCCTTGCATACACCTGACCCTGATGGTGACCCACTGGGTGCTTCACCAGGCTGTCCTGTCTGAGGACCACTGCCTAGCGTCTGGGTATTGTTCATCAAACCAGTGATACCAGCGGCCTGAGATGCTTGCTGGAGGGTCTGAGATTGTCGCTTCTCCGCTTGGATCTTCTCTTCAATAGCGCGCTTCTTGGCAACGCACTCGACATCTGAAGCTTTGCAGACACCGGAAATCCGCTCAGTGTTTTCCTGTAAGCCAGCTTTGGTTCGATTCTGGAGGTCGTCGATACCTGCGTTCTGCATGGCCTCTTGCAGGCCTTGAGAAGCTTGTCGACGTTGAAGAGTTTCATCTGGTGATGCTTCACGTAAGACATATTCTCCCTCAGGGGCTGGTTGCTGGGGAAGTGTTGGTGATGGAATGGACTCTGCCTCTGGCTTGGCTTCACGCTTCTCGACCATTGTGCCGACCACGCAATCTGTGTCTGTGGCAGCACAGGTACGGTTCGTGCGTGTATCTGGCGCCGGCTGAAAGCCTAAACTCTGAATGGTAACGTCGTCTTCAGGCGTGCGTTCATGTGGTTTGTAGGTTGCTGTCAGAGGCTCCTGCTCCTGTGGCTTGGCCATGGGAGCAGAAGATGTAAGGGTGGCGAGCACAAGGCTCCCGAGGACAGCAAATGAAGTGTGATGCATGATGACTGTTGTAGGTTTGATAGTGATCAAGTGTGATACAAAGATGTGCTTGAGGTTGTACACTCAAGGTACTGCTTGATATGATGGTTGAACTGGAATGCTTTGGATGCAGGATCAGAAACAGACAGATATCAGAGCAAACTTATATCATGCCCGCATCCGCTATGACGCGAAATCATATTGATAGAAAGTGGGCCTGCCTAGCATTCAACGTACCCAATTCAGGAGATTTGTTTTCTAGGCCTAAGCTTGTCAACGTTCGTCAGTACTTCCACTGTGGGTCGCTGGTTCGTGCCATTCTCTAGCTCGCACGGGCGATTATGGGATAAAGCATCCTTGCTGTGGCGCCATGACAGAAACCGCCTGCCGGGCGACATGTATAATTTTCCGACTGCACAAAGCTGGCCGTAAGGTTCTGAGTGGACCGTGCTAGAAGCTCAACGAACACAGGTTGCTCGAAAATTTCTCATCGCCTTAGGAACGTTGTCGTATGTGGCGCTTATTGGACGTGCTTCGGCAATGGCTGGAAAGTGCCTGACGATCTTGCCCGCGGATACCAGATGTCTCAGAGCCTAATGTTTCTATCACGATCCTGGTTATCTATGGCTTTGTCTGAACCTATGGCATTGAGGGTCGTTGCGGCTGTTTGGCTGCTTGTGCGTTTATTCAGCATGCTAATGATAGGCTGCCCACAGACCTTCGTCTTATTGGCTTGGACATTGAATGAATCTTCCGTTCCTGTGGTATTCCCATACGAATCAGATATTCTTGAAGTTTCCGATGATGCCTACTCATTTACGCACGGTACTGTTCGTGCGGCGAATCCCTGCTGGCACCAGTGAGGTTGACTTCAAGAGCACTGTCGATGACGAAAATAGTTGACATTGGTCATAGATGTTTGTCAAAAGAAGACCGTCGCCTCACATCATGACACATAGACTGAAAAGGACATTTTGAACAGGCATGACGTCTCAAAGAACAATGATGTAAACCTCAGACGTCGACGGCTAACGTAAAAGCTACACAGACAATCGGTGATCCAATTCGAAGCACATAGAAAGTGATGAGAGACAGAACAGAACAGATGTATTGGTAAGGAGGACTTCTGCACACATATTCCTCAAAGCGACGACGAGAGACTGGCAGCGGGACACTGTAAGGACTTACCAAAGGGCATGTATGAGTTCGCGCGTGTCATGTCGAATGGAATTGATTGTCCATGCCCGCCTACTGCCGCGAGAGCGCTTTCCATGTCAGACAGAGCTTAGGGACGCGACAGTAGATATAAACACTCGACATATCGTAGACATCAAGTGTCGGCGAATAGTTGATTGGCGATGATGTAGCATTGGAAGTGCCTGATGCAATGAGAAGCTAAGTATCAAAATATGAAGTAAAGAAGTGAGATGCTGATTGGCTCGAAGAATCTTGGCAGTCTTGGCAATTCTCTATCAGTTTTCAGGTCAATGAACATCCCGTTTCAATGTGCAGCACTCAAGGCAGGCACGATCCAGCAACCATGTTGTCCTCCCTCTCATCCAGCACGGTCTCCAACATGACACCATCAGACCACATTTTTATCAAGCACTGCCTGAACGTGCCTCGTATCCATTGTGCAAAGACATCAACTTATACAACTCAAAGCTATCATTACCGCCCTCCTTCTACAAGACCTCGCCTGAGAACGCTAGGTAGAGCACTCGACTAGAGACGATGGCAGAAATGGCAGAAATTCCTCCTCCTAATACCAGATCTGGCTCTCCTCAGCTGCAATGGTCGGGACCTTCAGCCCCGGAACACCAAAGTGAACACAGCTATCATCCTTACCCTTCATCCCTTCCTCAGTCAGAACAACATGATGTCGAGTCAAGGCAGAGTGATTTCGACACCGCAAGACCAAGTCAAGAGCAGCAACCTCTACCTGAATACGGGACCGATGGGATGGTATCGGGAAGGTCTAGCAGACGATGGTCAACAAGAAGACTATGCCTCCTCATGCTGATCACTCTACTCCTCTTGTTCCTATTCATCGGATTGCCTTTGATCATAGTCTTCAAAATCTTACATTTGCAATTCGATCATGGAACCAGCATAACTACAACCAGGTTCGTGATCAGGTTCTGTGTCGTCTCCCAGCTAATTGACCTCTCCTAGCCCACCAAGCAAAGATACGGGGAAACAGTGGGTTTGGACATACAAAGGGTTTGACAATACAGAGACTCTGTGACGAAGGGAGCTTTGGCTGTCAACATGGGGCTGAAGAGGTCATTATACTGTCATGAACCGAGACGAGTACTTTGGTGAAGGTCAATGATGCAATTCAGTTGTAAGTGGCGGCTTTGGCTGACATCAATACTCAGGACCGTTCGCAACGGAGGCACATGAGGGACGTTACAAGATGCTGGGAGTCTTTGCAACTATTACTTGTCCTGTTTAGGGCGACTGGCCTTTGTTTGTGTATTATTTGAGGGTCGCATTCACAAGTTAGCTTCCAATGATCACCGATCACTTCGTGCATGGGCCACTGTATGATTGTGGGCTCGCTCGTTTCGTTGCCTCCGAAACTCTGGTAGTCACCCACAGCAGCATAAGCAGGGAAGCCACGACCAAGCAAGATCTTTTCAGGACAAAGCCAATTACCTACAATGCGCATACTCATTCATCATATCAATATTGAGGAGTATCATCGTCCGTCTTGAAGCAAATATCCACAAATGCGAGCTACCTTCCGATGTCGCTATCACCCACTTCTCCAGACGAGCACGTGCCTGGGTATACCCAACATGCGACCCACGGGGAACAGACTTTGCATCCTCCATCTTGGCCTCCCTACAGGTCTACAACTTCTCTTCAGATACCTCTACCGGCTTCCATTCTTCCTGACTATGGACATCTTGATACAGACCCTCCTCAGCCACGTCCGCAACGAGAAGACGTTGAATGTGGACAGCATGCAAATGCTGGTGGAAGACAGAGTCAAGAGCATCAGGGCCACCCCGTTACCGCTGGACCACGAGCGGTGAGCAAACCCAATTGGAGGAAGATATGGAAAGGACGAAGGAAACAGGTAGTCCAACATTCAAATCTAATGAAGAAGTCTAAGTAGTGAAGCAGATAATCGTACGGGGTATCAGCTGGGCTTTGGTCCTTGCTGCAGTGGCTCTATCCATATATCTCATTGTTTGGCAGCAAGGCGGGCTTAGGCATCACAAGGATTGATTCGTCTACTACTACCATGGTTCAGAATCCGCCCATTCAGACATGAGTGCATACTACTTTCAGACTCGAGGCTCGATGGTGCTGTGACTCGGAACTTTGTACGATGCGCCGGAGGGGATGGCCACTTCGAATGCGGAAAATGAAGTATCTTCAATGGATACATGGCGCAGGGTCAGCAGTGCCGAATATACGGCACGACATCACTGACAAACCGCTTCAGATGACAACGTCAAACAAGAGACTGGCTTCTCAATGCGTCGCATGCTCAAGTATCTCCATATCCACTCACACCAATAGTCATTGAAAGCCCCAAAGGCTAGTCTCACTCCGACACATAACTAAGAACGCACTCTCATTTACTTTCCTCATATGCACACCACCCAAAACACACCACCCTCCCGCCGATCCTCATCGCTCTCTCTACCCCCACGCGCCCACGCGATCGCTCCGAGGATCTGTTGAGATTCTCGGAAAATATCCTCCTTCGTGCCTTTCCGGGACGAAAGCATGCTTAAAAAGATTCCGATGCATTCCGTTCTAAAAATGGAACAGGAACACCCGAGTATGACGTCCCTATGCTTTCTGTGTGTCTGAATTACTGCGACAATGTTTGTTCTGAAGGTTCTAGATCTTGTGGTTGTGTTCTGGTGCTTATGCGGTAGAGGCGCGAGGTGAGACGATCTTGGATATTCCATTTGCTTTCCCGCGCGTTTAGAGGCAATCTTCTTCACAAAGGGATTGACTGTACTCTGCTTTTCGAAAGAGTAGGGGATGTTCTGTCCATCTCTCAACTACCTCGATCGCGAGCTACCTCTCTCAAGCAAAGCTAGACTCTCACGCAAGAGATCCGATATCCATTCAACGACAAAGCGATTAACCACTCGGCTCTGGTATCATCATATCCCAAGCCGTCCATACCCTCGACTGCCAGCTTCCAGCGCAGCGTCAACATCATTCCCCGCCCCGTGCCCTTTCTTCACCACACTAACCACATCCTCACCCCCCCATCAACAAATCCACGCACCAGCACCAGCACCTCCAGCACAAAGCCTCGCCCTCCCCACCCCCTACACCCCCCTTACCCTACACCCCACCCTTCACCGCCTGCCCCTGTGCTAGCAAGTCGAACCCTACACACACACCAGCACGCTGCCATATTCTAGGCTCAATGCTAGAAAAAATCAAAGATAGCGCAAGATAGTTTGCAGAAACGAATCATTTGCATATTTACATAGAAGGCTTCTCGCGACCTATGTTGAGACTCAGCCGGCCTTGTTTACATGACCTGACCTCATCATCTTCCCATTAATATTACAATTTTGAAGATGTTCTTGGATTTCAATCAAAGCCCCTACATTCAAAAGCTACCATCTCATCGCAACCGCCTCTTGCCCATGCGCGAGTATGTCTGTGCACGGTCCCATCATGTGCAATTTTGTTCATCATTGCTTTCCATGCCGTCCAGGCCCTGGGTCCATCCTGCTCCATCACACGTACTCCCATTTCCCACACAGTATTAATATCATACAAGAACCACACAGTTAAGACTGGTACGTTATGGTTCAGCTCCGCAGGTGTTCGTCCAGTCTCCAGCACCAGCTCGAATATTCTCCCCACCCTTGCGCTAAAGTCGTATACTCTGGAAGCTGAGAGATGTGCCAGAAAACTGTTGAAATTGATCCACTCCTCAAGTTGCATTGCCCTTTCGCCCCAGTCGTTCTCGTAATCTTCGAGAAGCAAGAGGCCTTTCGACCACCACGACTGATGGAGTACTATGCCCATGAATGATGAGTCCTGCCATATTGATGCTGAATCATAACCATAGGTCTTCAACTCCACAAGTTGAGACCTGGAGGGTTAGGCAGGCGTTGAATGGCTTGCACAAGACTTACTAAATTTGAGTGCCAGAAGTGGTCGTATGGTATCTGCTCTGCTAGGAGAAACATTGTGCGCCACATGCTGGCAATCTCAGCGGTGACATCTCGCACAGTGGGTGCTGCCTATACGAGATGTTGAATATCGGATATGACCTGGGTCGCTGCCCTATCTGGACTCATGGAGTCATCTCCAAGGTAGTTTCGTAAGTTTTCAAATGTGTCTCTGGACTGAGCAGACGTAGGGGCGATCAATTCAGATGAAGACTGCATGTTTCGGTATGTAGTTGTTTGGCCTGTCTATGGACTGCTCTTATTTTGAGCTGCGCGGTAAGCTTTCAGACGGGGTGGAAGAGCTCTGGCAAGGATTTCTTGAGCGAAGACCTTGAGCGTGTGACTTTGCTTTATTCCGTAGGTCTTAACAGGTCGATCGATTCTTATGGGTCTGTTAAAGAGTGTCGAAATGCCGGGTGCAATGTCCCAGGCTAAAAAGTAAAGGAAAGAGACGAAGCGTCAATGCAAAGAGTCATAGGCCACATTAGAGTTCATCGTCGACCGTTGTACCTGTGCAAATGGGGGAAAAACCTTCTAATTCGATTCAACTCGCGATCTAAATTGCCCTTGTGTAGCTTTAATTGTGTTACGTCCATGACAATGCTTTTATAACCCCAGGAGATGGAGGTTGCGATGCCTGCTTGTCGCGAGGCACGAATGTAGTGTACCCTGACTAGATTACGTCTACTGGATCGTTACCAGAATATAGTCTACAAGACGCAGTTTGGCGTCATGCAAGTATCCGGTCGGCCATAAAGAAAGCATTCTTGGGCAAAATCGTCCTCAAACTCAAGTCAGGATTGCGTTCGAGATTGAAAGACGGAGGATAAAGCCACGAAGACCACTGAACGAGGGTTCTAATGCGATATTCCAGATTAGCGTCAGAGTCTTGAGCAGCAGTCTTGTGTAATTGACTTCACGTGTAAGTGGACATGAAGAAAGAAGGTGTGTCAGGTTTGGCTCTCTACACCCGTTTGACACTCGAATGATTCCCGCAAAATCGGTGAGGCACGCTGCACATGTCTGTTATTTCCTTCACCCTCATGCTTCGTACCTTTGTCACCCCAACACATTACGGGTACTCTCCACTGCCCCACCTTGGTTGTGTCTCCGCCATTTGTGCGTCTGCTTACATCTGATCGATCATGGTGAAGGGTAGAGTTGAGTGGAATCCATACCTGTCCATCGACAAGCTACCTGCTGAGACATGGTTGCATATCATTGACGAGGTACTGCAAGATGAGCCTCAGCCGTTGCTTGCTCTATATCGCCTGTGTCTGGTAAGGAGATCTTGCGGCAAAGTCGCTCAATCAGTCCTTGATCAACGCTTGTACTCGAAGTTCTTGAAACCCATAAAAGGAAGTCCATGGGAGAAACAAGAGCCTCCACAAGAGTTCAGATCCGGGCGTGTTGTCGGTTTAACAACATTCGGTCAGCTGCAATGCTACATCTCGGGCCTTCAGCAGCTACCAAAGTAATTTCAGGCCTCTGCACTCTTCAGGACGACACCCGTTGCACTTTGCATGGTTTGGGAGGACAGAAAAAAACATAGAGCGGAGACCACTAAGGACAACCACGTACGGTTGCCGAGAGGACAGCTTGAGAGCAGAATCAAACAAGCCACCTTGAGCGGCACGTCAGTCCGTACGCTTTTGGATGAGGTACCTAATTGGACCATCGGAAGTCAGACAGTCGCCATCTTTACGATCTTGACGCAAATGTCCAAGCATTTCAAAATCCGAGTGAACCCTTCGGACGGGACTGTGGAGCTTCGTAAGCGGGTCTACGACCGAGTAAACATCGAAGCAAGACGCACTGAGCGGATACAGCGTCCAATATTGGGGTTACCACCGTCTCTGCTTGAATTATCTTGGCAAAGGAAGGCCTCAAAATGGATCGTCGCAAGGATCAATCGCAAAACGCTGGGTCTGAGGTTGAAAGGAATGCCCACCAACTGCTCTCGTATGGTTCATGTCGCCGTTCGATGGGCATGGGATCCCCCGGCCTGGTTCGCGTTCGCTTTCCTCGGGCTCCTGCTGCTTCCTTTCCTACTTCTTTCCGCAAGCTGCCTTTCCTCCACTGCTGTGGACCATTGCGGGCGTTTCATATTCCCTCACAAACTCTCGAACATGAGTCCTGAAGAATTTCGCATTACTATGAGAGAGTATGAGAAGTGGCTTCCGTCGAGGGGGAAACTCAGAAAGCGCGTAATAGAGTCAGGGGCGATGGCAAGAAGAAGACCACTAGTTCAAGTGAACGTCCGTCCGGGAGAGTGATGCTAGCTGCATCGCAGCATGCAGTGCCTTCACAAGTCACGGCCATGTATAATAATTCTCCTACCGTTCCTTCCTTCATAGTCGGAGCCGGAACTTGACAATGGAATGCCCGATATGTCTTTCTTTGTGTGGCAATGCACTCGCGTTGATTGGCTGAATGCGGTCTAGGCGTTTAGTATGAACAACCGCCTGTTCATGCTAAGTGCTTGGCATCCAACATTCAGTCCAGTCCTGTTCGTACTCTAATATGCCTTTCACAGCAAGGCATATTCAAGCCAGCACTCATACAGCCAGCATGCGCCTCGCTGGGTTTATATGCCATGTACCTATCGATCGCTTGCAGCATCAACCCTCCAATACACGCCACAAGGACAACTATCAGTCTCCTCAATGCCAGCAGCGAAAGACAATGCTGAGGATCCACCGCAATATGGAGAGCAAACGCACAGGCTAGATGCTACAGCAGATCCCCCTCCCTATACCCTCGCCTCTTCAGATGTACCTTCAGAGCCAGCTCCGAATGGACTGTCACGCTCAAGAGTTGAGCGACAAGAGTATGTGCCGTCTGGCCCGGGGCGAGACCTGGTGAACCATTGGAGGGAGCAGCAATTTCAAGAAGTACGTACACAATTCGGAGTCAGCTCAAACAAGTGAACCTATTGTCTGTACTGACGACATGAGAACCAGTATCCCACCTCCACTCGGCAGCAAAACGCCTCGACTTGGTGGAAGAAGCCGAAGCGCAAGAGAGTGCTATACCCAGTCATATTTTTACTCTTGTTCATTGCCATTGGGGTGCCATTGCTCGTGAAATTCGCTGCCCATGGCAGAGGACAGCAGTGAGCTCTTTTCTGCACAATATTTGAGCCAGCTAATGAAAACCAGTCTTCAATACGACGATTGGCTTCCTGAATCTAGTCTTGCGTTTGCCATCAGACCATACGCTGTTGCTGACTCGGATGGCGAAACGCATTCTACCCCAGTGACTTTTTACCAGTGCTTAGATAGTAGCCTACGGATTACCGCCGAACTCCCACGTAATCGCTACCAAGCATATACCATAGCCGACGACCTATGGAAAGGAGGAGGCATATGTCACCTTGAGAAGGAGACATACCCATCCCCGTCGACTTCATTGTTTTACACTCGCAACGACGGCTTCCTCCAAGAACGACGCCCGAGAAAGGGCTCAAAGAATTACATTGACGTTTCAAGGGAAAGCCCATGGTTTCTAGCCGAGCTTGGCGGTGTGACTCTGGTCAAGCCTGCTCCGAACGACACAAAGATAGCTACAGGTTACAGCAGTCTTAGCAGGAGACGGTACCTTCTACCAAGTGATAGGAGTGAAAGGGTCAAGAATTTGATCGAGCGGAACTACACTAGCTCTCCTTTTTGTCCAGGAGCTAGAGGGACGGTGTGGCTCTTCTACCGACCGGAGGAAGATAGCTCACTTGTTCAGGAGCTAATATGGGATGCTACTTCAGAGACTTGGAGCGTTGGATTCAATTTCACTGGTTTCAAGCCAGGGACCGACCTGGTCACATTCGAAACCCCTGGTCTGAGGCTTGGGACAGGGGAGACCTACGTCTCGACAATGCGGTTCCTATACGGGCTAGGGAATGATGGGACGTTACAGCAATGGTACTGTCAGAACTGTTGTGTGAACACTACGGGACTTTGGCGGAAAAGTGAGCACACCATGAATCTCGTCGACGCAGGGCTGACTAGAACCAGGCAACGCGACCTATACCCTCCCCTCTGCAGACCCTTCGAGCTTGGTTCTCGCGGGCCAGGGTACATCATATGCCAACAAAGAGCGGGTCTTATACTATCGGTGCGGGGGCGATCGGCTCTGTAGGGCACGCAATACTTGGCCGCCTACTGAGGTGTCAGAGCAAAGCCTGACTTTTCAGGACTTTGATCCCCTGGGGGGAATCGATTTCGTGCCGGACAGCTCCAGTCTGAACGGTCATACTTCAGCGTTTCTGGACCCAAAGAGCAGGCTCGCTTGCGATCACGACTGCTTGTACACTTCCTTTGCAAAGTCACGACCCGGGCTCTACATGCTCGATACCTATGAAGACGAGACGAAGAGGGTACCGACTGGCGTGTCATGAAAACAAGACTTAATTTGCAGGTTCCTCTATTCTGTGGACATGATTATCTGTGTCATACTTCTGTTAGCTACATTGCCATACGATGAGTCATGATTATCATCCACCTTTCCTGTCTGGTATGATTCAAGACCTTCAATATCAAAGCCCCAGCCATGCACATCGACCATATAATGTGACACGCCGTCCGAACTACACCAACTCCTCACCCTTACACTGTCCCTCATACAGCACGGTATGCTCCGGCACCACGTTCCCTGGTACCGCCAGTGTCAATCCATTGGTCACCTCCACGCTCGGATACTGCGTCGTATGCCCCACCTCACTGAAGTCCATCAGATCGGTCGCAAGAATCAAGCCATTCCTGCCGCCCTGAATTGTCGCAGTGGATGAATTGTTCGGCAGCGTGATGACAGCCAGACCTGAAGTGAAGAAGACATATCTGTGGATCTCAGTCAGATAAATTCTCCCCCCGATTCCACCTTCTCGATTTGCGACGAAGCACTTCAAAAGCAGGACACGTGTCAGAAGGGGAAATAGGGAGAACTCACTGCACGATAGGCGCATTGTGCAGTCCCCCGTCGAACTCGGGTGGGATGACAAAGGTGCCGATAGGTCCCAACGCACCCTCCTCACCACCTGCTGGAGCTAAAACGCCGGTCACGGCACCAGCGATACCAGGTGTGTTGGAGACCTTGAGAGGGATGATCTGCCAGCATTCGAGGGTGGACTCCTTGGCGTCATTGGTGGCTAGAGTGGTGATGTTGAGCGATGTGGGCAGCGTGATGGGTGCGGGGGCATCGTCCGTGGAAGGGTATGAGCCATATGTTGGAGGAGAAGTGGCCGCTGCGAATGCCACGAGGGCAACGAGGATGGAAACGTGTGAGAGATACATTATGTGTATTTCAAATGTACTGAATATGAATGCTTGATGATATGCAGGTATATGTCCAATTGACTGGTTGACGTGTGACAACGGGGTTTATAATGTACGGGCAGAAGCAGGTACAGGCGGGCCATGACAAAATGCCGCAGCATTGGTGTCAATAGTAGTGTCATAATTCACCACTACCATTCACCATTCACCATTCACCATTCACCACCATTGCGTGGTGATGATGGACAGAGAGTCTCCGGCAACGGGCGCGCGGAAACACCGTCGTCATCCTGCATGCAAGCCAAGCTTGCCCTCAAGATTCCGCCCTGTGGCCTAAGCCTAACAAGCACAGGCAGGTCAACGCTATCATCCCTAGCTTATTGGGGCGTGTCCCTCCCCGAGGATCCCCCCGTCAGGCTTGTCGGCGCGACTTTTGGAGCCGTCGGGAATCCTGCAAGCCACAAGACGGAGCCTATGCATCTAGACATCGATCGCTTTCCTGCCATCAGAGGGCTCGTTGAGGAAGGACGATTGCTACGAGTTATCACGAAGTTCTGTGTAGCGTCAGTACCTGGAGAGCATCACTGAGTCAATAGCCTGCGAGTCACTGCTACAATACGAAAGGCAGGTAGACATCTGCAAGAGGACTTCAATCCATGCCTTTCTACGGAGCTCTACAGCACGCATTGCAGTCTGCGGCATCAGACCTCGTGGCCATGCAAGAGACCTGCAGGCACATATAATGCACGAGGCCTTTCCTTTCGCCGCACCAATCCAGGCGAGCCGACAGCGCCAGAAATGGAGATATGCAGGGAATACCCTCTTGGACTCTATCCTTATCGCGTACTGGATTTGAACATGAAATTACACTATGCACACGTTCTCTTAGCTTCCCCGGCCACTAAATGTACAAGGTTCTTGTGACAGCACCTTCTTCTTCTTGAAACATTCGAGACAGCGGGAAGACTCGATACATGTTGCGATCCATTTCACGATGCTGCTTGAAAGTCTGCTTTTGAGCAGATAGCACGGCCATCTTTTATCCTTGGAGAGCAATCGCGCCCTCCGTCAAGATTTCTGATGCCAGCCTCCCCTATGAATGGCAACAAAAGCCTCAGACCCTCACCTAACCCCAGCGACACCAGCACCTCCAGGCCAACAATCCCAGCTCACCAACCCCCCAAACCACAACACTCCCTTCATCATCGCCCTTGTCCTTGTCATCGTTCTCTCCTTGCCATGCGTCATAATCCGCTTCTATACTCGCCACCGCATAACCCGCAAGCTCTGGTGGGATGATTGTACTTCCCCCATCCTTCTCCTCCCTTCCCATAACCCCTTCCCTTCTCCCTATCTTTTCATACTAACCAACTCCACTAGGGACATGCCTCCTAGGCTACATATTCCAAGCAGCCCTATGCGCGCTGCTAATCCACTCCCTGCAATTCGGCGGCGCGACCGACTTCTGGAACGTCCGCAAATCCAGCTGGAAGATCTTCCTCACGCACTTCCACGACGCGCAGATCGTCGCCAGAGTCGGCATGTTATTCACGAAAATCTCCTTCCTGCTCTTCTACCAACGCGCCTTCATCACCCCGTCCTCGAAATTCACACTGTCGGCGCGACCGCCCATCTGGTGGGCTATCTGGACGGTCTTCTGGTTCAATGTTCTCTACGCTGTAGCTTTGATTTTTGCCGTCGCCACGGAGTGTATCAACAAAGAGGCGAAAGTGGCGAGGGGGGAGCAGTGCGTGAATGAGTTCGCGGTGCTGATTGGTGCCAGCGTCATGAATATCGCGAGCGATGTTGCGATTTTCGCGATCCCGTTTGCGGCGGTTTGGGGACTGCAGATGCCGAGGGGGAGAAAGGTCAGGTTGAGTGCTGTGTTTGGGGCTGGTGCGCTGTGAGTCTTCGCCACCTTGCCATCTTTGATATTGGTCCGACAGGGTTGTTTTATGTAGGCGCAACAGGATCAGATGCTGACATTTCATACTGTTAGGGGAGTCATAGCATCAGTAGCCCGCCTCGTCTTCCAACTCCTTTCAATCCACACCCGCAACCAATCCCTCGTCTTCATGACCGCCGCGCTCCTCAATGTAGCCGAGCAATTCATCGGTATCATCGTCTCGTGTATGCCCATCCTCCCCGCCTTCTATCGGCACCTGAGGAAGCAACGCTCCTCGCACGCGGAACCCTCTGCAGGCGGCCTCTCCGAAGCCATCCGTGCATTTCAGAAAAAGGCCGCCGACGGTTCAACGTCCTCCAGCAGCGGTGGTGGTAGCCGCTCGAAGCTGTCAGCGACAGCGAAGGGTGTGGTAGATACAGGGACGGGGGCAAGGAGTCAAGGCGGTGGATACGAAGAGTTGGTTGAGATGGAGACACAGCACATCAACACAGCGCATGACAGACAGAAAGAAAAAGGGGAGGGTGAGGATGACGATATATTCACTGTGCTCGAGCGGAAACCGGGCGTTGCGACGCAGAGGGAGTGTTTTGAACGAGGGGGCGGGGTGAATAAAGCGCCTTGTTGTCCTATGGTCGTTGAAGAGATGGCAAGGCAGCGACAAGAAGAGTTGCAGAGGGAAAGAGATGGACTGGCTGTAAAGACGGAGGGGAATAGGAAGAGGTGACGAGGGGTATCACGGCCGTATATAAAGTATAGACTTCCCTCGCAAGAGATTTTCGCTTGTCAGATCCAGGTTCGGCGTTGCTGATGGCGGTCTTTTCGGCCGCAAAGATAGTGAGTCGAAGATATCACGCAGATCGATCCACAACATCCCCTCCTCGGGAGGGAGGAGGTAAGCTGTGTACCTGCTATCCAGCACTCTCCTCAGACTTTGTCACGTCCCACCCATATCAACAATACCCTCCATCACCCGCCCTCACTCTCTCGTCATCCCCAAACCCTCACGCTTTTTCCCACCCCAATTGTTCTAACAGTAAATCGTCTGCCCTTGTCTTCGCTTCGCTGTATTCATGCGTTTACCACAATCCGAGCAGAATCCGCAATAACCTTTTCCCCGGCTGGCGGGGATGTAATTGGAAGCTCATTGATGCGTATAGCGATATGACATCCCGTACATGCGCCGTGATTGACCGGGGTGGTGTTCTCGTGAGTGGTGGGCTGCAAAGACTCGGTACGAGTGCAGCTGGGATGGGCATTGGCGTGCGGGGCCAGGGGATCTGGAGATTGAGAGGCAGGTATATGGGTGTGGTGGTTGAGGAGTGGAAATGTGAGATTTCGCTGAAGGGTGATGTGGGTGTCATTCTGGAGACTTTGGACTGTGATTGTTGGGTTGGCACGACCCGAAGTTTGCGTTGTGAGCTGGGGCATTGGGTGCAGGGAGCCCCACCTCCCCCCCTTGGGATTGAAAGGTATGCATGTGGCTTTGGGGAGTGGGCTTGTTGGTCGGGATTGACGGGTGAAGGGTGAGTGCCAACGTGAGGCCTATTGTCAGGATGTGGAGGGATGAAGATGTGCGCGAAGCGTGAGCAAAGACAGCTCGTGGTATGGTGAAAGTTTTGTGGGAAAAAAGGGTTGGTGCGAAGCGATCAGAAGGGTTTTCTTGACGGTGAGACTATGATGATCGGTGGAGATGCTAAGGTGCGGTTATGTGTTTTGTGTTGTTCTGGCTTTGCTGTGATGTCTGTCCTAGGTGGATTGACGGAGGGTTTTTCGTTTTTTTTTTTCGCAGAGAGCGCAATGTGAGGATCTCGATGTTTTGGCGTCGCTTTGCTATCATTCATCATTCGTACTTTTGGTATCTTCACTGTCTCGCCTCGCATACGTCGAAGTGGGACTCGAACGAGACCATCGGCGCTGAGAGGCACCTACAGCCACCGCTATGTACGCTGGGAAAGTCAAATGAAATTTCCCCCCATCACTTCTTCTGGTCCTTGTCTTGACGTTGGTTTCGTATTCGGCCTCTACGAAAGAAAGCCCGGGAGGAAAGGGGTGATCCTAATATTGGAACAGCGGTTTATTTGCGGAATGAGATGGCTTCGAACTGCCAATATTAGCTATTTGGGTCCTCAAAGGCTCCATCTTTACTAGTGTGCGTATGGTTGGGATGGTATTAGTTGTGATGGATCAGGTGCTTCTAAAACTCTGTCATGAAGGCTATATCTAAAGATAAGATCTAGCTCGCAGGCTTTTCGTCATCACTCGGATTTGGTTCTTTATCCGCTTCGAGACTGGATGTGTCCTCGCTAGCAGTATCCACCTCACCGCTAGAGCCGGTCAAAACCGCGGGGCTCTTGGTAAGAGCTTCTTCTGGATACGGACACTCGCATTGGAACCAATTGTTCGTGTAACGTCTAGGCTCGGTAACGAGACATAGGCATTGCACGGCTTTTTCTTCTGGAGGAGGTGCGTTGCTGCGTTCGTAATCGATTATTGTCGCTGGTAGGATGATAGTGGTGAATATGACGAAGAGAATTAGGGCCGACCAGGGAATGAGTGGGCGGGTTGAAATTGGAGAGGGTGGTGTGTGCGGCATTTTGACGAGGCCGAGGTTGGGAGGGTGGTGAGGTGGTGGCTGAGTAGGGAGGTTTGTGGAGGTTGGGGGAGGATGGGGAGGAGGAGCTGGGTCACACTGGTCTCATTCGGGTTTTCTGTTCGTATCTTGCGAGTTGGAATGGTGTGGAAATGTACTCTCGGTAGGCTTCTGTTGATTTTCTCTGCTGGTCGGGTCCGGGAATTTGGTATTTTTATCGGTGCTGGGGTCCCCGAACAAGGTTTGGGTGATCAGGAGAACCCCAAGGACAAATCTGTATGTGTCTCCAGATGGTAGCTTGCTTTTTGGCATGTTTGGTGATGTCGAGGAAGTTTACATCTAGGAGGAGACATTCAACCCAGTGGCAGACACAAGGGGTGATCTGCTGCTGAGTAACAGTAGCCTTTGAAGTTCGGGAAGGCACTAATTGGTGCGTGGTACGGCGATTCCAATTTTCGCGATTCCATGTCTTACCAAAATATCCCCCTTGAGAGGCAGAGTAAGACGACGCGTGAGCAGCTCTAAACAACGATGATGGTGGCCACAAAACACTTCTCGATGACTAAGCCACAATTACACAAGCATCATGGCATATTCCTGCAGCAGCCAATCTGAGTGCGTTGAGGTATCGGGCAGAGTGCTGAAGCTCTTGCGTTACAATTTGTCATTTGAATCATTTCGTGGTAAACACCTTCCACAACCCACGTCTCGCAAGATTTTTCAAGTGCCTCGTCTGGTTTGTGCCACTGGAGTGGTACATGTTTTTGGGCTCATGATATCATTACAGAAATACAATAGAACAGAGACCGTCTCACAAGCGCTATTATCATGTTATTAGAGGAATGATTCCCCTTTTCAAGATCCCCATGTCTCTTTTTCCTTTAAACTTCTCTCTGGAGCCTCTCTCAATGAGTCCTTTTCGGCATCTTGAGAAGTACTCTTATCGATGTCACGCACCCTTGGCTCAGAGGCTGCTTTATTCCGTTCGTGAATCTTTGAAGTTGATGGAACCGACCTTGTTCCGATCCATATCATAGAGAGCATTAAGAACAACCACAAAAGTCCATACCCAACTGCCAATCTCTCGAGGGGCCTCCACTCATCCTTACGCTCAGCCGACTCGGCAACCATATTTCGATACTCCGGCTTTGAGATCCGAACCCAGTCTTCATTCTCAGCTTTCTTGAACAATTTCTCAGCATTCGAACGTTCGGTGGGTTTGGCGTAGCAATAAGATGTGACAGTGGATGTGGTCTCGGGAAAGACGTATTCTGTAACTGTGGGTGTGACCTTGGCTGTGACTCTGGGAGTCGTTGTGGATTCCGCAGGCTTCGAAGAAGTGACCAAAGTCCGATCGCTGTCTATGAAGCTAATGGTCATGAAACCCGAGTCGTCCGTGTTAACATCGTAGGTACAATGAAGCGCAAAAACGACGGTAAGAGTACTCCAAAGCAGTAAGAGGGATTGTAGAGGCTTCATCACAACGCCCGAAAGAGTGCGAAAAGGTGAAGGATAAGCTGTGGTGGGAGGATTAAGGTCATGAGGAAGCCTGATGCAAGGGGATTGTTAATGCAAGGGAAAATGTAACGGCTCCGCACTGGCCACTCCTTTTCCACTGATCAGTGAGCGAGAGATGTAATTCAGCCCGTGAGGCTCCTCCGGCTAAGGGCCCTACTGGACCCAAGAACTTGGGGATTCCTGTTGCTCGCATGAAGAAGGACGCTATTGCAAGGGACACTGCATAACCACACCGTTTTTGAAAAAAACTATTGCAAAAGGCATAGGGACGTGGATACAGGAATGCTGTTGCATATGTACACTGTCGCATGGGTTCACCGTCGAGGGTCAAGGCTCGACATGAACCATGTTTCATTCCATTTCTCATCATATCATAAACACCCTGCAAACTTTGTCAGAGTCAGATCGCACGCTGGAACACCGTGCAAAATCTTCTCAGGCTTTGAGAAGATCGATCCACGCCCATTAGGGTTATCTTCATGTACACGTGCCTTCCCACAGATCTTTCAACGTGCACTCAATGCTCTTGACTTCTCTGCCCTGCATTATCGCGCCTTACGGCATGATCTTCTTACCCATAGCCTTCTCCCTGCCCTATTATCAGCATGTTTCCAGAACCTAAAGCACTACACATACCCGTCAGCACCACCTCCACTCCACAAGGTCCTCATAAAACTCACCCAAACCTCCGCATCAGTCTTCAACCCCACACACACCCCCCCTTTCAACCCCTTACCCTCCCCATCCGGACTCCCCGTCTCCCACTGCTCCGCACACTCCACATAATCATTAGCATCAACCTTAACCTTCCCCTTCTCATCAGCAGTCCCAAACCAATCTAGCTGCTCATCCCCCTTTAGGGTAGTACTAAGCTTATACGACTTGATCGCCCCCGTCCCTGTATCGAACACGGGATGTAGCGCGCCGTATGCAAGCATTTTCTCATAGCGGAAGGGTTTGCCTGTGCAGTTCGCGGTGTTGTACAGCTCGATGGACGTGTTTGTTACGAAGCTGTTGGAGGCGCCGAGGGTCCAGGCGCGGAGGGGGCCGGGCGTGTAGGTGGAGGGAGGGTGGGATGAGGCAGTGGACATTGTCTGGAATTTGGGGTTGGGGGTGGTCATGGGAGAGGAGGCGGTTACTTCGCTGAAGGTCGTGATGATGTCCGCGGAAAACTGGATTAGGGGGTCGAATGTGCTGGTGTCCATTGCCGAGGGGGCTTCCATGGGGGAGTTGGTCTCCATCATGGAGTCAGTGTGCATGGAGGAGGCCATGGGACTGTCGGCGTCGTGGGCGAAAGTGAAGGCCACCAAGGCTATGAGGGAAGTAGTTGGGATGTGGATGTAATGCATCGTGAGAGGCCTGCTCGCTTGATGATCTGTGAAAGATAGATGATAGTGGGGTCAAAGAAGTTTCGTAAATCGTCTGCAACCTGTTCAGATATTAGAAGGAGAGGACTGAGGATCGATTATGGCAAGGACTTGCCGCGGCTTTATGCTGCTCAGTGTGTGCAGACAGCCTCGTGTGACCTGAATATCTGAAACGTTTCAGAGCACCATTCACCCTTTGTGCTCCTTTGCAGGCGGCGAAACAACCCACCACGCTCGCAAAGATACACATGTGCACAAGCAGAGGAAGTGAATCTAAGCAAGAGACACTGGTCCAATTGGTCTTGCTGAATACCAGAGAATTGAAACGAGCGGTCCATCTCGCCTCTAAGGGTAAATGAATGAATTAGTGGCAAATTATCTGCCAAATCAAAGCCACCGCGTAAGCCTCCCCAAGAGATGAGGCCTCGCCAACAAAACAAGATCGAAATCACTCAGGAAGCCCACCGCTAGAGGTAACCCAACCCTCGTCAAATGAAAAGCAAGTATGTGAAGATCAAAGCCCACCAGATTAGCCAACCTGTTGGGCGTCGGCCATATTCGTATCTTCTTTTTACTGCTCAGCTTCAATCGTCATCATCCCCCGGCGTCTCAGTATTCATTATCTCATCCCAGAGATCTCTCTTCGTATGCTCATCATTCTCCTTGTCTGCTTTGCTTTTGGTATCATCGCTGGGCCTTCGTTGATCATTCTCTTCAGATTTCTTGTGAGTCCCCTGCGTATCAAAATTGAATGGATCAGCCATGAACTCCTTCATAAACTCATCATTCTCCTGGTCTGCTTTGCTTTTGGTATCATCGCTGGACCTTCGTTGCTGGCCACTTTTAGTTCTCACGAGTTTGAAGCACTAGGACCGCGTTAGTAGAATACTATCAAGCAGTTGAGAGAAGTCACCGAAAGCATACATGAACAGGCATTGTTGTAATAAACTCGTAGCAAGTATTCTGTCCCAGAGCATTACCGTTCTTATCCGGACTAGTAGTCTCCCACTGCTGTGCGCAGTTACCCTTAGCACGAGATGCGGGGTCTTGCAGGTCAGGACTTCTGCCAAACCAGTCGAGCTGAACGTCCGGGCCGAGACTAGTGGTGAGATTGTACGACATGACTTGCGCATCCCCCATGTGGGCTTGCCAACTTCCGTACTTAGGGGTTATCTCGATGAACCCGGGCATAGGGTTCTTGCAGGCCTTTTCTTTGAACAGCGTGATTTTGGTGTTTGCTTGTCCGCCGTTCATTGTCCCTTCTGTTAGAGCCTTTGTGGGTCTGGGTGTGCCAGACGTAGATGCAGATGGGCCGGTACCAGCCGCTGATGAAGCAGTAACGATAATGCCTGTCCCAGAGGCGCTCATGGTGCTGCTCCCGACGATTGGGTATGGAGCTGATTCATAGTTCCCACCAGCCGAAGGTCCACCAGCGCTCGAGGCTGGAGTCGGATCATCAGAAGGTGCGCCTGAACTTGCTGCAGGACTGGAACTGGCAGCGGTGTCACTTGGGTCTGAGGATGCAGCACCCGCGGATGGGGCAGACGTAGCTGGAGGACCAGCGGTGGCAGCCGTGTCGCCGGAAGGTGCTGGTGATGCTGGTGAAGATACAGCGGGACCTGACGATGCTGGATCGCCTGTGACGCTTGGTGGAGGCGTTTCGCCACCAATGCTGTCTTCTCCATCGGGAGCTGGTCTGGCGAGGCCGTTCGGCGTCAAGGCTGCAATGAGGAATGCGGTGGCTGTGAGGTAGCGCATTTCTGAATCCTGGTGACTCAGACGGTCGATTCTTGAGATAGTGAGATGAATGCTCAAGTGTATGTGATAGTAGCAATAGAGGTCTGTGGTGCTGCTCGAGTGCTGAAGGAAAATAGTTGAAGAAGAAGGGAGGAAAGACGAATTATAGGATGATTTATAGTAGAGAAGAGACCTGCTCTTCATTGTCCCTCTTGAGACATGGACTGCATCTCAATAGCGCCATTGTAGAGCTGGCGACTCGTAGATCTGAAATGAGATCTTTATGCTATACAAAGGGCACAACCGTATGAAACGACTGCCTAACACCCACCAGGCACGAAGACCATTGCAAACAAAGCAAACTTGACTGGCATTTGATATTGGACCCCTATCATAGTGGAAGATTGTAGTGAAACCCTAACGAGTGTGTGGCAGCGGCAAGACAAGGCTAGGAGGAGCAGCTCATATAGTTGATATGCACATGTAATTGTGCATTCGACATCGCAATTTGCCATGTGTAAGTAATGTCCATCGTTAGCGCTGGTTGACATCTTGGGCTTTGAGAGTAAGGACCTGCCTCATTGGCCCGTCCAGCGGTACCAAAGTCGGAAGCACTAAAAGACTGTCAGAAAGAAGGCTATGTTGTGAGTAGAATGCGCCAGAAATTTACAAACAGCGGCTGTCCGGAAGCGAATGTATAACACTTTCCATCCGGATCGTCCTTGCTCACAAGCGTATGATTCCCTGCATCTGGGTTCGTTGTCTCCCAGTGCTGTGAGCAAGCCGGCATCCCACCGTTCACAGACATACTATCATTCGTGTAGCCAAACCAGTCAAGCTGCTCGTAGTTCTGTAATGCGCGGTTGAGATTGTACGACTTGAACGGTGCGCCATAGTAGTTCAGGCGTCCATATTCAGGTATACCGCCATTCGTGCGATTGCCAGAGCAGTCACTGTTCGTCCATACGCTTATGTCAACTTTTGAGGTCTCCCCATTTTGTACACCGAAGGAGTAGGGTACAACACGCGCCATTCCGGAGGCTGAGGAGGAAGCGGCGGCGCTGGTGGACGCAGCCGAGGTAGGGAGGAGAGAAGATGTCGCGGTCATGGCAGGTGCACTAGACGCTGGAGGCTGACTCATAGAAGGGGTTGTATCAGCCATAGCTGTAGCTGAAGGTCCGCCGACAAATATCGCAACGGGTTTCTCGTTGTTGGCTGGTCGTGCGAAAATGTGTGGAGTAAGTGTTGCAACAAAGAAGCAGATGCAGAGTAAATAGAACATTGTAGAGAGAGTGTAGAGACTGCTAAGTGAAAGTGGCGGCCGTCGCCGGGATGGCCTTAGTCTTGAGGACTATGATGATTTCTGAGTGATTGCGAGTAACACCCAGCTTGATTCTGCAAACGAACGATCAATTCGAGAAGAAAGGATAGGAATGAGATGGATATTTATGAGCCATGGACCTTAAACATGCTGATTGACTCCATCTCATTTCAGGTGTCATGGCAAGATCATACCAAAACGGAGCCCTCAAGGAACTTCCAGCTTGCTCCAAGCCAACAACGTCCTCAAAACCCGGCGAAACTGAAGCTCTTCATAGCGCCAACGTAAGGCCAGCATTCGACAAGCTACGTCGCACATTGTAAGGCTTCAAAAGCAATGAAACAACCCACATGAACGGTCCATATTTGAAGATTGTGTGGTGCTGTTGGAGACATATCTGGGGATTGAAGGGTAGTGGATATCCCATCGTGAAGCGAAAGTTGTACAACAGCCAAATTTGTTTCACCGTGCTTGCTGCTCTAATCGGTACGCCTCAGTAATGGGGTAAGCGGCCTTTGAGGACGGCAACCGCCGTTGGAATACAAGTTTCACCCAAGAGCCCTGCATCATTCGTTTCAGCATTTGTTTCCGAAATGTCATGAGTTGGGGCCTTTTGAGAAGCCCCAAGTGGCAACCGTGTTTCACATGTCACGAGGAGGTGTGAACTGCCAGCACCTAAGACATTTGATCCAACTAACATTTGCCATGCTCGGAGTTCTGGTTGGTCTAAATATCAAAAGATGAGAGGTAATAGCGTCAGCGCGTCTCCATCAATCTGCTGAGTCTCTGTAGGATAGCATCGCAGATTCTCCACTCCACAAAGCGTTTTCACTAGCTATCATCCTAGCTGGGTTGATGATTATTCTCCTTGCAGCAGCGGCGAAAATCAAAGCCTTGACCGGAATATTTACATTTCCCATACACCTTAAACTGGACAGACGAAAACGGCAAGGTGGATGACGGCCTTTCTTGTACGGGCATGATGCGATTCAGTCTTATCTTACTGTCCCACATGTTGAGAATTGTCATCACTTAGAGTCTCTAAAAGGATAAGACCCAGCTCTTCCATGTGTTCCGCAGTATGGTGACAGATTTTGCGCAAGCTCTTGCAAGATTCCTCGCAAAAGAGGCAGGGCTCTGGCTGGAATTCTTGAGACACCAAGGCCTTCTCCATGACCGCTTGAAACGGGACCTCATTACCGTCAATTATATACGAAAGCTGGTCGTCCTGCGTGGAAGTAGATTTATGCACTCGGCGGATGTGCACTATCATGTTGTCTTTCCTCGAGCTAGTGATTGGTCGACAGCCAGGAAGAGGACATCTCCACTGAGGTGGCTCAGGTCGGTGCCACTGATCGTGTTTGAACCAGTCATCTCTACCTCCGAACGCCATTGTCTCCTCACATAGTATACAGATGTAGACTTCTAGATCGGCAAGTACGTGTCGTCTCAAAGCTCCATGATTTCGAATGTCGACGAGACGCAGGCACAGGGGACATTTGAATTTGGCGGGTGAGAGACTAAGCCGAGTAAAGATCCGGTTGAGCGCGCTCATAGGCTCGTATGAAATCATAAAATCTTTATGGTCTTTTTCGCCACCATCCAAATGGTGGCTTTCTGAGGGGATACTAGCAGAGCGCAATATCCTCAACAGTTCTCCATCTCCCGGGCGTCCGAACGAGAGGTCTCAGCTTCAGATGTACACTCTGATTGTGATTGGAGTAACTCCTTGTAAAAGGGGAGACCCTGGTAATTCTGTAGAAGCGACCGTGCAAACCGAGATGTAAGGGTTTGTGGAAGTACAGGATATCTGCCAGCAATGTGTTCGCTAAGCTTTAGCTGGTAGGGGAGACAGACATTGGACCTGCAAGACTCCCAACCCTTCTACGATCCTTGATGTGTGAATGAGGACAGACTGGACGATAGGGTTTTGCCAGTACATCATTCTCTGTGTCTAAGGACATAAGCTGAGTACGAATTTGAGATTTCTGCTCTGTCGGCATGGGGAAAGACTCTTACCAGTTCGAATATCCACTTTATTCTCCTGCTCAAGTGCGAGTAGGAACGTTGTCTTTTGCCGCTCTATCTTGACGATAAGCTCATTCAACTTAGGTTTTTGAAAAGGCCATATCAGAGGAGCAGACTTTCGGAGGCGACCATTAGGAGCCACTTTCATTGCAAGCTGCTCGAGCGTTGTCTTAAATTGGTCTAGAGGGCCATTCTCAGTGGCTAGGGAGCAAAGACCTGAGGATCTCCCATCGACACCACTAACCTGTCCAGCAACATCTTACAAATTGTCAGCGGTGCTGCTCAGCTCAGACAATAAATCTTGTCTGTCTTTAGGAGCATTGCCAACAGCGCTTAGGTATTGAATTACATTCTTGGTCAGTTCAAGTATGGTGACAATGCTAGCTGTAACGGTCAACAGGTCCACCATACTCGACTGGACTTAAATCTGTTAGCCTTGAGTCGCAGACCATTGCTCAACATACTTGATAAGTCAAGTAAATCTGACAGAATTATGGTGTGAGGCTGGTGCTGCCTTGCGCCACCACAGCCACAAGTTCTAGAGTAGTGTCTCTTGGCAATTTTTCCGATGTCGCAATCTGTGAGATTACGATTGTCAGCGAGGTTCATGCAAGACAAGAGATTGCGAAAAACGTTGAAAAGTTTCTCTTAGTAATTGCGCTGACCACAGCTTCTGTGAGTGAGAAGCCCATCTTGATGGGACATATGGAGCGTGCGTGTTTATTCTCCCCTGCGCTGACCGCCGACCCTGCAGCTGCTGTCACACCGCAGCTTGAACTGCCTTGACTGCCTAGGAGCCTATGAGCTGCCGCCACCCCCTGAGGGTTGTGCACAAACCCCCGAGGATTGCAGATAGACTTGGAAGCGTGCCGTGGGATCAAGAGTCAATCTCTCGGGCAAAGCTCCAATTGGTGAACCAGCGTTTCATGCCCCTGGCCGTCGATCTCCGCCAATCTCCCCAACTTTCCCAACTTCACCCTTTCGGGCAATTCCCAACATGCACAGAATCCATCGACATGGGTCAAAGGCGCATCGTCCACCTCCAAGACTTCTGGCTGTCCGGGGGACCTGCATGAGAGCATGTGGCTGGCTGAGTCTAAAAGACCTAGTGACGCGGGGGATGATCCGCCATCACCACAAGCTCCGGCAGTCCTGCATAGTGAGGTCTTCGAGGCCTCGAACTTTGGAAACAAGAAGAGACCATTTCTCCGCGCCCTCCTTGCCTCTCCTCTCTTCCTGTCGCTATGTTTCTGCACTCTCCAAAGTTCCCCGTGTTTTGAGCGTAACATAATATAGCTTCACGATGAAGCTACTAATACTAATTGCTGGCCTCGCGCCGACTGTAATCTTCACTCAGTCGGTAGCAGATCTGCCTGGTTGCTCGGTAAGGGAGACAATGGGAAGATGACAACAGCTCGTATGCTAAGAGTCTTTAGCTGGATTGCTTTGCGTCTGCTATATCTCTGACAACATGCGGTGCTACGGACTATGTCTGCCAATGTCAATCGCAAAACTCGGTGCAGATCAGGAAGTCCGTATCAGGGTGCTTGACAGGCTCCACATGTACACTTACGGATTTGCAAAGTGAGCACATACTGTAGAACGGTAGCGGATTATGACTGACTGTTCTTTTTGCAGAAGTATCGTCCTGGAGCGACACCTTCTGCAAGCAAGTACTGTCCTCCGCTTCTGCGCCAAGCCCCACTTCAACGACCCCTGCTTCTACCTCATCAGAGTCCACAGTTGCAGCACCTTCAGCCACAGACAGTTTCAATGCAACGCATTTCGGAGCAGGCACACCCGGAACAAACTGGGGTACTTTAAAGGAGACTCATTCCAATGCGAACAGGGCCCCAGCGTTGGAGGCTGTCTCGATCATCTTGCTTAGCATTGCGGCTATGATCCTTGCCCTTAGGATATTCACAAGACTGTACACCCAGCACATGAGACAGGCAGTGAAAGGCGTCTGGTGGGACGAATGGTTTGCTCTTGCAACGCTCGTTGGAACGGCAGGCATTACTGCAAGCATCGTTGTCGGCGCCAATCATGGCATGGGCAGACACTTACCCGCTGATACCACCATTGAGCAGCTGGTCGCCCTGATCCAGATCGTGTATGCCTTCATCATTATTGTTACCTTCGCATTTGGAACGCTCAAGATGAGCATTCTCTTCGTATATCTCCGAATGACGCCGCATAAGTCCCATAAGATCACCATCTACGTCATGATGGGGCTTGTAATTGCACACAATATTCCAGCGACGCTGGTATGTCTCAAGACCTTACTGACGACCGCGCTAACAACCTGCCCAGGGTCAGGTCTTCTCGTGCACGCCAATCCATGAATACTGGAACCTTGGGTACCCAATATTCAAGAACCCACACTGCATCGACATCCTTGCTTTCGACCATTTCAACAATGCTTGGTCAGTGCTTGAGGATATCGTCATCTGGATCCTGCCTGTCCCCACCGTCTGGAGTCTTAGGATCCCCTTCAAGCGCAAAGCCTCGCTTTACGGCCTGCTCGCGTTCAGCTTGATATCGGTCTTATGCGCTATTCTCCGTATGTCGTTTGTAGTGCTCTGGGTTCGGTCGGACGATATCGCGTGGGACTATATCCTCATCCCGTTTCTTGCAAACATGGAGTGTTGTGTGGCGCTTATGACCACTTCCGCTCCTGGCATACTCCCCTTTTTAAGGACTGGCAACTCCCCACCACCTCCAAGGAGGCCTCAGCCGCAAATCGAAATAGAGAAAGCATCAAGTGTACAACCTTCGGAGCCTTCGGAGAAGGAGTTAGAAAGTCAGGACAGTACCGCCGTTCCTGCTACCGCAGATCAATCGGATAGAAGCAGCAGAACGTGGAGTCTGCTGAGCAAATTGCGACCTAGTACAGCGATGAGCAAGCGTCATAGCGGCTTCATGGATCCAAACCGGCACCTCACTACCTGTAAGAGCGAGACGGGCATGTCGGGACCAAGAACAGAGCTGAAAGAATTTGGCGACGAGGAAGAAGTTGTGCCTGGCGTAAGAACAGAGCCACAGTTGCGAGTTAAATGAAGCAGACAAGACAACAGACGAATATACGACCGAACATGAAAATACATACTTTCTGGCACCGTTGGGTGGCGAGTAATACACATCTCTAACCTTCAGCAACCTTGAGAAACCTTGAAGACGTATCCACAATTGAATGGAACCTCAAATCGCACACAAACTCTCAACGAGCAGCCGCAAAATCACAGAACTTGAATGACATTCGCCCGAACCCCTCTTTCCAATCGCAAGAACCCACCATCACTCATCCAGCAACACAGCATGAACGTCAGCAGCCTCAACCTCACCACACCCCTCACGCCCTCACCTACCTCCTCCCTCCTCCCTCTCCTCCCACTCAAATCCGACACCCCATTTCGCCCCAGCGCAAATATGCAGCGCCTCGCCTCGCAAATCCCGCCATCTCGCTCCCTCCTCCTCCTCTTCATCCTCCTGCAACCCCTTCTAATCCGCCTCTTCCACTACGCCATCACCATCATATGCAGAAACCGACCGTTCACCGACCAAACCCCAAGGGACGGCCCCAACCTCACCCTTAAACTCGCCCTACCGCTCGCCTTCCTCCTAATCACCCTCACATTAGGACCTATCCCCGTTATCCTCGTCTTCAAATCGGATCTGTCCGGTCAGCCGGCCCCATGGGGCTTGCAATTATATCTTGGATGGGTTGCGGGCTTGATTGCGGGCTTTGTGGAGATCGTGAGGTATAAAGAGTGTGAGGCGGCGAGACGGGTGCCGTTGCTGTGGCGGTGGGGTGTTGTGAGTTGGTGGATTATTAGGGGGGTGCTGGTGGGGATTCTTTTGGGTGGGGGGTTTGAGGGGTTTCAAGTTGAGGTGAAGGCGGGATGGAGGAATTTAGGGTGGAAGGAGGGGTTGTGGAGGGAATGGTGATGGTGGGGGATGGTGGCGGAGTTTATAGAGGCAGGGAGGGGTTCACCTAGTGTCTAGGATGTGATAGGCTGGAAAGAGAAGATATCGGGCTGGGGAGACGGGAGGACTCTGAGGAGGGAAAGGAAGAGCTTGGGTATGGAACAGAATCTCGAGAATATGTAGACATATACACAGGAATGATGGGTACCACTGCATACAAGATTCGGCCACAATAGATCAAATGTACCTCACGAGCGGCGCAAAGGCTCTATAGGTTTACGCTGAAAGGGCGAACCGCCCCGGAAAGCTTCTGGCAACCACCGAGCATATCTCATAATGAGTGCGTATTACATGTAATGTCTGTCTATGGAAGCTTCAAAAGACTCCTCTTGATTGAGCTTCTGCGAAGACTGTTTTTCAAATACATTTGTAGAGTATCTTTGATATAGAAATGTTCCCTCTTTAAGCGATATTCAGAGGTATAGTTGGGTCTTCAGATCGTCCCACCAAGACCTTCTACTCAGGAAAAGAGCACGAATATAATATCATGGCTGCGTATCATACTATCAACTTCACATTTTGGGTCGAGGTTTCCGAGCCCGACCCTCGAACTTCTATCGTAAGGCTGCATAATGACGTTCTTCCTGCAATCATGACCTGTGTGATAAGCAATGATACCTAACACAACAGCTGGTCCAAAGACCAGCAACGGCTTCTCTATGCTTCTCCCTCTCCTTATTTTCATTTTCTCTCCCATCTCTCAGGTAAAAAGCCCATCATTTCAAAACAACAGCCTACACCAAGAGCAAACGAATCGCGACAATGGAAGTCACTCCCTCTAACGCCAAGCGTAATCCCGCAACGCCTCAAACAGAGCACCGTGCATCACCCGCCAAAGAAAGCACCGTAACCGACCGCCGTCTCTGGCTTCTACATTTGATGGCAACAGCCACGATATCAATATTAGCCTTGCTCAAATATCCTTCAAAACCTTGGCCGGTATGGTATGCGTATAAAGCGGTTCTCTTCGCCACGGCGCGAATCTCATTTGGTATGGTAAACGACCGCCCCCCTTTCGGCAGAAACATCTACAAATCACCATATCACAGCGACGAGGACAGTGTAACGCTTATCTTCTTCTGGACGCAACACAAGCAATCTCACTGGGTTAGTACAGCGCCAGATCCGCTCACAAAGATGATGAGGAAGTATCATTTTCTCGCAAGCTTTGTTAGCCTGACTACTGTAAGCTTCGTGTGGATCTTGCTGGCTGTTCAGCGCAGTGGGTCGCATTCGTGGGATCTCGCCGCTTCTTGGACGTTGCTCTTTAGGCTCCGGTTCTGGATCAGGGCAGTGCTGGCTTTGGCGAGGATGTCGCTTGTGGATGTGCTGACTGCTTGTTTGACTCATCTGTTTGTGGCTGGGATAGCTTTTGTCAAATATAGGGGGTCGATTACGTTTGGAGAAGAGCTGAATGGGTTGTGGGTACTTGCACCATTGTGCGCCAAAGAGCTGTGGGAGAAGGTTGTTAGAATCCCGAGGTTTGTGATGATCGGGCGGTGATTGAAGAATCAGGGGCGCTTGTGGTTGTGCCCGGATTATGGGATGTGGGTGTTGAGGATATTTGTAAGGGACGCGGCGATGAATGGTCCGTGGGGAATTGACTTGTTCGAGCATCTCTAACTTATTAGGCGAAGTATCATGGCGGAAGCTGCCATTGAGCTTAGCTTATTCGCTATTGCATGGTTGCTACATGTGACTTTGTGAAAGATTGCGAGGGAAACCCGAGCGGAGTGATGCGTGCTTAGTTACATTATGAACGGGTCGACTTTCGTGACGGCGGGGTTTGTTCTTGAGGTCAGAGGGTCGTACATGAAGACTTGGACGTATTCTCCGTATTCAGTTGGTGAAATGCCAGCTAAGAAAGCTGGCACCGCGCATGAACGTGCCAATATAGTATGAGATTTCCACTGCGTCCGTCTTGTGGCGAAGAGTGGCTTGGAAGTTATCTCTCGCGTTTTCCTTTTTCAGGAAGCTTTGAGCCTAAGTGCACCGTTCGAGGTGTCTTCAAGTATCCCTCCGGATGAATAACTGTGGGCTCTAGCTGCTCAATCCTGTCCAAGGTCTCGATGTCAGCCACCATGCGCATGGTGCGACACCGATTTAGCAGCCCGAGAGGAGCCCACTCGATAGCTTGGGACGTCGTGAATTCAGGCTCATCGCGAAGATCTTTCAGTAAACCCTTCTTGACAGCCGCGAGATAGGGATTGGTATTTTCATCCCCGTCTGCGTGGGAGCCAGTTTTCAAAGCTCTTTCGAGAAGTCTGGAGTTCTTAAGCAGGTGGACCAATTTGGCCCAGTCCCAGCTACCTGTGGACTCCTTACGAGTACAATCCTCGACGTCGAGATCCCAAAGCCATGGGATGAGTCTTCCATATAAGAGCTGGTCGCGCCAGAAGCGCTGGTTGATGGGAATGCATTTAGCAAGCCGCTTCGAGCATCGACGAAGGCAGAAGATGGATGTGGCGGGCAGGAAAGTTGCAATCAATGCAATGACTTCGTCAGGCAATGCATCCAAGGAGGTGATAGGATGTATGCCCGTGACTCTTGTGGGAGCTAGAGAGTTTCCAGCGTCATTAATAGTTGAGGGCTCTTGAGAAACGTCGTTGTTTGCGGCGATGTGTTGTAACAGAAATAGGACACGGCTTGTAAGCCCCGGAATATGCAAAGGATCAGCACATAGCCACTGTACAGCAGCTTGGGTCAGTCTTATCTTACGTAATATTGCTTTTGTAGGACTTTGGGCAGAGGCATACCTCCCATCCAGGCAACATTGTCCAGGAATCGCCATTTGCGAAATCTGCGGCTCCGTAGCCCTCGTGTTCCCATTCCAGTTGATAAGAAGCAAATAGCGTCTTGTCAACAGTCATAATTTCAATCGTCTCTTGTTCATCTACGTAAGGGTATACAGTGTTACGCTCTTGAAGCCGCAGTAGGGTCTTGTAGTAAGAGTCAAAACTTGTAAAGCTTGATGACGTATGTTCATTGCCTTCTTGGAAGCGATGGTAGTCTGCTGTTGCTTTCACGATCGCAATGCAGGCTTCGTGCATGAGATACAAGACTATACCCTCCGCATTGGAGGCGAAGACACCCCATCGTGTTCCACTCCAACAAGCCCACGCGGTCTTGTTGGGTTGGGTGCCGTGAATGGAGGCTCCCTGGTTGAATGCGTCGTGAGCCAGGGCCGAGATTTGGCATTGTGAGCTACAACCTGGTTCTTGACCCCTACACAAGAACTCAGTAAAATCCTCTGCTCTAACGTTGGAAGACGGAGATGGAGAAGGGCCGAGTCGAAACCAAACGCAAACTAAGGCAGGCTTACCCGAAGTCTACCTGTCCAACCACTCGGCATTCAGCTAACCACTACAGTACCGTTAGAGTATTGAACACGGTACTTGTTGCTCGAGTACTGGATACCGTAGTCTGGAGATGAGGGAACTCCTCCCGTAAGAAGTCGCCCTCAATCTGCGTATGTTTGATATCGAAAAAGGGACAACCACAGATTGGACAATAAAAAGGAATCTCCCACATTCTCGACCGTCATCGACTCCGTATGTGACTCTGGCGAGATGAGGTAGTGTTAGGAGCCAGCTTCGATTCTCACGAGCGTGCACCACAGATGTGCGAAGAGCTCTTTGAGGGGCGAAGCAATACTTCTGAGCGAAACCGGAATGACCTACGGTAGGCTATAGCTCTACAAGCGGTGAAGGTTGTTGGTGTCATAGGAGATTTTGTTACCGGACGAAAAAGCAAGCTACAGCCATCTATGGATGAACGAGAGGCTACGTGCAGTACGAGGTGCTTGTAGGGTTCACACGAGGCTGCAGACTGATTGCAGCTGATTGGAGACTGTGGGATCTCGTTGTGCATGATGGCGACAAGCTATCAGAACCTATGAAGGCCCTTATGGAGTGCAGCACGCAATGCTCACCGGCACTTGGACTAGCGCTTCGTCTATGCTTAAGGCGGTGGAAATGATGCTGACTGTCAAGCGCCCTCGTCGGGACGGAGGGAGAAGAGTGCTCAGTCTTTGTGGTTCTTTATCACAACATTGATCTTCGAACAAGAAATACTGCACAATGTCTGTCACACATGGAGGAACAAAAAGTTTTCTCCGAGAGAATCTAGTTCTATATAACGCAGCGCTGTTTGCAACGCAGCAAATCCTGAATATGCAAAATGCTTTACCTAATGCCGAAATATGATACTCTGCCGTCATTTCATTCGTCAGGTCACTTCCTGGCCATTAGACCAACACCAAACTCTACCAGGCCCTCTCACCATCACCGCAGACTCTCTTGGCTCAGTCTTTTCGGGAACCACCTTCATCCTCCAGTGTTAATCCTACTCTTGCTTATCAATTGTTGACTCCTGGGGCTTGATGAAGGGATTCCAGTGATACTTGAAAGCCCCAAGTGCAAATATACCGATTTCCTTCATTTCCTCGTAACATCCAGCGTATCCTTGGGTTTTGCAAAAAGCCATGATGACAAGTGCGATGTTGGCCAATGACTCACTCAGTCCAA
The DNA here is from genome assembly GCA_032158265.1 of Bacidia rubella. Classification (NCBI taxonomy): domain Eukaryota; kingdom Fungi; phylum Ascomycota; class Lecanoromycetes; order Lecanorales; family Ramalinaceae; genus Bacidia; species Bacidia rubella. Next base: position 1,847,810 of record JAVTIF010000005.1, on the reverse strand, counting down.
GGATGAGGATGAATTTTACGATAAACTCGACGGATATGTAGTGCGCTCCTCCGCACCTTGAGGACATCATATGATTCGAATAGTCGTAAGTGATAGCAAAGCTGATCCACAAAAGAAGAGGTACTGCAACTCCAAAAGGTCTCACAAGAGGACTGTATTGCCTGAGGTTTCGAGTGAGGGGATCAGGTGCCGTAGAAGCCCACATGGTCCATCCAGGTGCTTTCCAAAAATACAAAAGTTGTAGACCGAGGTCGCTCTCGTCTACCTGGTATGGCGACCTGAAGATATTGCGACCAGAAGGTGGAGACTCTGAAATATGGATCAACGGTCCGCCCAGGCTAAGTAGAAGGACGACTTGAAGTATAAAGATGGGCCAGAGATTGCTAGGTCCGTATGCCAATAGAAAGCCTAATCCAGCGCCTGCTTTGAGCAGGTCTAAGATCCATAGACGCCGAACACAAATCGCACATCCTTTGACCGAGGGACTGAGCTCTTCGTTTTTGGTGCAGGTGTGGTCTGTATGAGGAGTTGTGTTGTCACTCAAGGCGGTATTGGGTGCGGGTACTGATGTCTCGGCCATGCTTATATTTGAACGGGAGATCTAGACTAAATTCTATGCTTGCAGCGAAATAATTTTAGATAGATAATATTGCTGGAGGAAGAATGGGGTAGTGCACTGGAGGAGGAAACAGGAAGAAAAGCCCGGGGAAGAAGGCTGGGAGAAGTTATATCTTCGTTCTGCTCCACTTAGAAGCCTAATTCTGTCGGTGAGAGTCAGTCAAACTAGCACATAGACCATTGAACAAAGAAAGCAAATACCTACTCACTAGGCGGGTCTAAGCATTAGACTAGCTGTTGGATTAATGGCAAACCAAGGCCTCTGCACGGATGTCCGCATCTTACGGTGAGCTCTACACCAAAGAAAAGTTCTTTTGCTTGAAGCTTGCTCTACAGTCTGTGTGTGAATGAAAGTTTCAAATTCCACCGATGATGATTGGCGTCCAGGTAGCAGACATATCCGTCCAGGATAGGGCAGCTCGTTGGTAATCTAGGCAAATCAGGCTGCTGCAACCATCCGAGGACTCACCAAGCAATGTGCAGGGGGTGGGATGAAAGTAAGCAGCATTTCATAGCCGATGAATCCCCAGTGTCCTGATCTGAAGTCCTCTTGCCCCCCAATACCTTCGGTCGAACCGGGCGTCTACGAACCTATCTTGCGGGACACTCTTTGCCTTCTCAGCGGTCTTGAGATCAAAATATTTGACAAGCATAACCTCATTTTCTGTCTTTTGGGTCCCTCAAAAAATGCCGGGTGTGCCGTTCAACAGGCATCGATATGGTATGTGTTAGAATGTTCGCTCAACCACATACGAGAGCGTGCTGATTTGGGTGAATCATGCACGCCAGGAAGCTGGCTATGCCATCAGAAGGCGAATAGATATGAAAAGGCACAAATTCCTTTAATAATGGCTTTCTCAACCCTCTAGAGCTTATTATGGATGTCCACAGGTAATTTGGTGTCTTAAGATTCGGATCTCCCTGGTAACGTGTCTTGACGTTTGCGAGTAGCACTGCTCCCAATCTCAAGACTTGGAGAATCGTTCTGAGCCGGTTCCGATTCGCTAGGGCGGGGAACGGATCCCGGACCACTGTGAAAAGCCCCTTGCACTGGCCAGAAGGGTGGCGATCGATATCTAGACTGATGCAAGTATCCAAAATCCGAGCAGGGATATGGATCCTTCGTCTTACATGTGACGTGATCATATGCCTGGGTTCCTAGCAAGAACACTACAAGAAGCTTGAGGTAGACTTATTCATCTATCAACTGCTCCATCTCTCAGTGACTTATCATTCTGCAATTTATACTCAGGAAGTCATAATCCGCTCACGACATGACCAATCTATTATTGATAACCGCACCGCACAATTGCCCAAAGCATAATCATGTTGCCAACCCAGCTCACTCTAGTGCAATTTCCCATCACACAAGCCCCTACACACCAGGCTGCGACATATGCAATCGACGTCTGTGGCTAATAAACCTACTTATTGAAGTCATCGGATCAAGCATACTCTTGCTAGACTGGCCAATTATGCCAAAGCCTCTATGGTACACTCTGATGACCCTTTTACTCTTCACCCTAAGCGCTGTCGTGGCCAAGACCACGGACCGTCCACCTAATGGTAACAACATCTTTAAGTCCCCAGACTCCTCATACAGTGATGGCAAATTCGTTCAAAACGTTCTGCTCTTCTGGAAAGTCTCTGAGGAGCCTGCGTGGCTGTCCGAAGCGCCAGATGAATTCACTAAATTGCTCAGGAAATTTGATCCCCTGCCACTGATGCTTGGGGTCGCTGCCGGTCTCACATGGATGATGCTTCCCTTTCTAGCTCCGTGTTTGGGCAAGAACGTATGCGAGGTCTCCTAGATACTTCAACCCAACATGAGCTTACAGAAAGCTATTAGTTCCTTCTTCAGCAGAATCTACCTACTTGCAGGACTCTGGGCCGCACTGGCACATATCCTGCTTACATGTGTCACACTATACAATAGTGGGGGCTTGACGCTATTATCCCGAGAGATCAAGGAAACAGGGATCCTTGGATCAGAATGCGTGACTTACTACTGGAAGGCTTTTGTCCGATCAGTGAAGCCACTATCCGACAAGCAGGATTGAGGACTGCTACTTAGTAAGCGATGCCCATGAAAGGAGAAGGTATGCTAGTCTCGAGCCCGATCTTGAATGACTTCTAACATTGCTCTAGGGGTTGGAGATACTGCAAGCGAGAAGATGAATGACAAGAGGCAAGAATGGGAGATTTTTTCGGTATCAAGCTCTACGTGTCACAGGTTTCGTTTCTTCTTACAATGTGAAAACTTTCAGTATCATATAGACACTAATGCAATCATGTCGTCAACTCTACTATGCTGTTATTTTCCCCAGTGTCCTTTGTCAAACCGCGAGTATCGAGCTCTGGTCTCAGCTCTTCTGGACGATTTCGCCAATGAAAAGGTTGCCCATTTAGTGAACCCTACCCCAGCTTGTGCGCTACGCACTACCGTCCCAGGGCATTCGCACACCTTCCATGGGCAGGACTCAGAATTGCAGAGTCCGTGACGCTTGGTCCCCTTCAGGCAGCAGCCTACCCGATGCCCCGTGTCGAATATATCGGCTTCTTTCGTGATTGTAATGTGGTAATTGGACCTCTCAACGGGACGGATGTTTCCTGACTCGGCGGGAACGAGACCCAAAAGGGCTGTGCGAAGGCCCGTTAAGGGCCGCTATAATGCGTGAAGCCTGTCTTACGTTGTCACAAGCCATTAGGCCGATTTGACACCAGCCTTAGCACAAAGGCTAGAGTCGAATGTGTTGGCAGAATCCTGTTCATGTGGTCTTGCAGTGCTGCCAATCGCCAATAGCTGTCCTTCCCGTATGTGATTTCTCTTCCTTGAAGCATTACAAGGCAGTTCTGGAGATCGTTTCGGTGGTACATGGATGTGTGAATAGATTGGTGAGCTTTCTCTGTGTATAATTGGCTCGTAGCATATTAGTGAATCTCCCTTTATTTTGTTGGGATGTCAGGATCCTGACTCGGAGTCATGTAGATACGCGGGTATGACGCCGCGTTGACACCTATCTTAGGAAGTTACTTGTTTTTGCCTAAAATTTGATATCATTCGCTGTGTTAGAGACTTCTCGGAGTAAAAATTCATGCCAAGGATTTGCACGAGTTTCTAACACAGCAGATACAGCGTCCACACGGCACCTTGCTGAGCTTTCATCAACTGTTGTCCTGCCAACAACTTTACGAATCTCAAGCCGATATACCTATTTCTACCAAATCCTCTCTGCTTTCCACTCTCTCCGGGTCCACTTTCGCTTTACCACTTCGACCTTTTCGTGAAGAGAACGACGCGAAATCTAAAAGACCTTAGCGCGACTCCTACGAAACCAACGCAGACGCACCATCCACTACCATTCCATCAATTCGCAATGGAGAACCCTTACATTGGAGAGCAGGCCCAACGTTAACGCCATCTGTGCCTATTAAATCTCATACTGGCTTTTACGGGCGCTTACCTGTTCTGGGTGTATAGACCTGACGGGGTCGTTCCCACTTTCATGGTCTTTGTGGTGTACACCCTGGGCACTGAAGGTCCTCCGAGGGGCTACAATAATTTCGACGTACCAAATCGCTTTGAAACCTGGAGTCAACTCTTCCTTCGACCTTATGGTCACAGGCAAATTATCAATGCATGGTTTTTGGCTGCACCGGATCCTCAATCAAGAAAGTTGAGGAAATGCAAGTACTTTGCAAGCTGGTTCAGCACAATGTTGACCATAATAGTCCTATATTGCATCTCTGTCCATGAGTATGACTCAGAGGACCCAAAGCCAGAGCTCAATAAGCGACTCACTTTGCCCCTTAAAGGGCCATTAAGCTTTATCGCAGTTTTGGTATCAATTAAGATGGATATATCGCTAAAGGTTCAACTCACACTTGTGGTGGGGACCATCTGGATTGATGGAGGACCTGCTGCCTGCTTGAACGAGCTCTATGGCATTGGAAATGTTTTATTGAAGGCTTCTGCACACTACTGGACCAAGCTGACGCGAACTCCGCGGAGCGAAGTTGGAGGAGCCGCTTCAGGAGCACAAAGTGAGTAAGTACTAGACCTGAATGATGTTGGAACAACAATTGACTGTTTTAATAGATAGCACCAGCACTGGGTCTATATGATGCAGAAAAGTCCCGGTACAGACGTTTACAAAGGGATACATGTTTAAAGCTGTGAATGAGGATGTGTCAAACGCCAGTAGATGGACACATTGCGGTTAATAGTTCAGGTCTGTTTTAAGGAGTCAAAGGTTTTTGAGGGTGAGTATTCAGATACATTGATGCGAACGACGTGCAACCCTGCCTACTTCCTAAAGGCCCGCATGTCATTTGATTTGCTCAGAGCGATAGGTGCAGGTAGTTGTACATACAGCCGCTGAGAAGGCATTTGCCTAAGATATCTTGTTACTGATGGTATCATCACTACATATGTTGTGTCAAAGCTGGCATGGAGTTGCACTTCTATCCTGGTTACGGTGTCTTTGTCGTCTATCCACAAACGTACAGCTAGCACATTATCATTAACGGGCCAAGAGGCATCTTTGTTCCATTTTGGCTGTCACAGGTCTCTCTGATTACTTCGTTTCAATTACCCAAGTTGCGCACAACATTCGAAGAGTTCCTTACTCGTCATCCAGGACGAAAGATCCCAACATATCGGCAAACCCCACCTTAATCCCTGACGTCAAAAGCTTTGCCCCAAAGCCTCGCCATCGCCGTTATCGGAAGCGCACTGTCGCATGCCTTGCTTGGGACCCTTTCCCTTGTCCAAGGGTGAAGCTTCTTCGACGTTTGTGTCTAAGAACCTCTGAGGCTTGTCACTATGGGATGCGGGTAGTAAAGAGCTGAAGCAAGAACCAAACTCGGCTATGAGGGACAACGTGTAAAATATATAATTGGAATCTGTATCGACCTTTCCAGATCGAATTCAAGATGAGTATAGGTGTACTCAACGGACTATTTCTAAGGGGTCAACTGGACTCTGTGTATTGAATGCATGTTCCATACTCCCACATGTAATCTGCTCTTCCACAGTCGTTTGTTGCCAGTCTCTCTACTATATCTCCTACTATACGCGTCTGTGTGCTACCATCCTCTGGCGAGGAAAATCTTCAAGCGACAGCCGGTGCATCAAGTCTCAAATTCCTCACATCGACAATCATCCCCCTGTTCTGGCCAACAATAAGCTGACCACCAGTAAGAAAGACATCCTTCCACTCCGCATCTTTCTTCGCACATCCATAAATAATCGCCTTCATCGCCTCTCTAAACTCAAACCAAGAATACTCATCTTCCGCCCCAGGATCCAGCATATGGGGATACAGCTTGCAGGTGTCGTGCACGAAGCCCTCCTCCGGAAACGAGAAGTCGTCGTATGGTTCTCCATGATGGAACATGCCTCCTTCTTTGCTGAGGGACACCCTTGCTAGGGCTACTAGGCAGTGGTCTCGCTCGGTGATGAGGACGGGGTTCTTCTCGCAGATTGGTTTGAAGCCTGCTAGGGAGGTTTGATTGAAGAAGTCGGGTACTTGATCGAGTGGGGGAAGCTCGCCTTGAGGTAGAGCTTGCGCTCTGAACGCGCAGAAGACCCCAGCTAGTATCAGGCTCTTTTTCTCGAACAGCATCGTGACAGCCCTTTTTGCTTCGTCAAAACGACAGATACTCAGAAGGCGTTAATTCGTACAGTATGGAGCTTCGAGCCGAAAAATTTGTGCGAGAGGGTTTCGATTATAGAAGTCCTGATTCAATAATGAAAATGAGGTCTTTATATGCGCCACTGAATGTTTGAAAATGGCAATCTCTGGGTGGAGACGAATGTTTCGCGCTTGAAACATGATCAGACTATCAAAGCGGCGGAGCACACGCGACAGTCCCACTTGCTCTAGCCAATCAGTGTTAAAACTATGGTCCATATTTTTCGGTGCTCTCCTGTGCCGCCACCTTGCCAAATCCTAATTCAGTGGCTTAGGCAAGACTTTCCAATAATAAAAGTCGCACCGATGAAACAGTGTGACTCACTGCAGCGCTCTTCCAGCTGTATAGGGAACCTTTGTACAGATTTATGTCATGACGTGGTGACTCTAAACCTTCTGGCTGCTCGGGCATTGTGGTGAGTAGGTAAAATAGAAGGTTGCAAGCAAGCATAATCCAGGCTTCGAGAAGGCAAAGAAAGGGGTAGAGCCGCTAGCCTTTAAGCATCGCTAGCGCTGCAATAATTGGTCATGAGCTCAGCACATCTCAGACCTGCCTTCTGCAGGTCTGGGATTTCTTTGTCTCCTTCCTTAACACAGCAGATACAACAGTTCACTTGTGTCGAGCAACTGCTCAACATGAGTGGCTAAAAGCGAGATTGGCTGTGCTGCGTAAGGCTTGTGACAAACAAGCATGACACTCTTCTCTTGATATGACACCTTTCCGTTGCCTCTTGGTGTTGATAATGCAGCCTGTGGTCACCTCTTGTGCTGTGTGGGCTGCTTTGGGCGTAATGACACCAGCCAGCTTACTTTGTGTAGAGCGACACTCCCAACCAGTATCTAAGACCCATGTTTTCCCTCAAATTCTGGCATCTTCATTCTCCCTTACATCCACAACAAGAATAAATTTTGTGAGAACAACACGCTATGGCTGATATACGTTCCACTATGCCCAACGACGCATCCGAAGAATATGTTACACGACCTGAAGCATCTCAGGATAACTTGAATGAGGATAATTTCCAATTTGTGATGCCTGCAAAGGTGGCGGAGGGACCCGCAAGTCAGGACGCAAAACTACACGACGCCATCGATGATATCAAGACCGGACTCACGACCGTCTCAGCAGAGCGCGAACAGACTCAGATCGACGCATACACTGGAGAGCTCGCCCAACGAAACCGTCGTCTGACATTTCTGTGTCTTTTTACAGCACTCTTGACTTCGACACTACTCTTAATCCCATTCTCAGCGAAGACCAAGACAGCCCTTTTTATCACTTTCGTCCTCCCCTTCTACTATCTTGGATCATCGGAGCCACCTGACGGATGTAATGTCTTTGGTGTGCCAAGTTCGCTTAAGTTGTTCCTTCCATGGATGCATAAGGCGACAATCTCATCCTGGATCGCAAACGGGCCTGATGCGCAAACACGCTTTCTTCGGAAGGTGGACTATATGGCAGATTGGGCTGCTTTCGCCTTGTGCATGGCTGAAGGGACCTTTTGGTTGTGGGATGTCAATAAGACTACATTCAACAAAGTGTTCACGCCCCAAGAATTTAAGATGATGGTGATGTTGGTCGTCCTGAATCGGGTTTGGGCTCGACTTGTCTTCCTTACTGGTGCGCTTTGGATAGAAGGGGGCCTCAATGCCTGTCGCAATGAGACTCAGGGGATGGCTAGTGTTTTGCAGGACCTTTCTGGTCATTACTGGGCAAAGGTTGTTCGATTTTTCCGTTGACATGGGGATGAGTAGGGCCAGTACGGACCCGCTCAACTGGAAGTTCACCTAGGGAAGTGGTACCACGAGAACAGATCATTGGGTGGTAGAACAATTCGATCAAGATGAGAAGTCTCTTTTGTTAATTAGGAATAGCTTGCATTGGTATGTGACTGGAGTTTATCTCTGAGCGGAATTCTTTACGCGCAAATGTTTTCCTTGCTGATTGTGGGATGCCACTCATTTGCTCCCCCGATTCATACAGAGTCTTTCACCTCATGAACTCATTTGTTGCAATGAATTCTGACTAGCTCTCACAACTTAGCAGTGTTGGCATAGCAGTCGGACTTTGTCGGATCATGGGACTGCAAACCGATATTTCACGAGCGCGTTAAACCACAGATCTAATGAATGACTAATACACAGACCGCTTTGTACCCTATGTTGAAGAATTGCACAATCGCTTTGTCTTTTGGTCGCAAATCCAGGACAATGAACAAAGACGCTGCTACTTAATATTCACCACATTGTTATGAGGGGCCCAGGTGCTTTAGGCAGAATTGAACCAGGAAAAAGCGCATCTCAATCTTTGAAGGCTCTGATGAACAAAATGAAGACGAGGGCTATGTCGGTGAAAGGAAAAGCAAGTCGGCCAAAGAAATCGGGAGGCATCTCGAAGCCTACTCAGACCCGCCTGATTGCACGCTCTTCCCGAAGAAAGGCAGAGTCCAAATACAAGCTGACCAAGGCCATCGCAGGACTGAACACAAGCTCTGCTGACAATCAGAAACGCCCTTCCCTAGACTCTTTCTCCTCTTGCCTCTCGACCCAACCCAAGCCGTCTCGTTGTACTCGCAAGAACCAACCAGTCATTTTAGCAGCCTCCTTTCCGTCGCCCTCAGACTTCCGCTGTTGCTTAAGCTGTGACGAGACACTACAAACGCGAACCATGATCCGTTTGGGTAGTGCCGGTGCAAGGAAATGCAAAGCCGTAGTCGACACAGGCAACACAGCAACATGCATCAACCGGAAGTTCCTTCTAAAGCACATTCCAAAGGCTATCATAAAAAGACTGCCACATCCGCTCGTCACCACTGGAGCGCTTGCTAGCACGAAATGGCAAGTCTCTGACTATGCACAAATTCACGTCTTCCTTGACGGAACTTTGGGAAATGGTGAGAAATGTATCTTAGAGCTTCCGATAGAGATCTTGGTGGAGGATAATATGGCGGATGACATTTTGGTCGGTGGGGATATGCTGTTGAATCATAAAGCAAATAAATGTTGACTACGACAAAGAGGTACTGCGGTTTCCGAGGCATAATGGCTTTACTGCTCCGCTTCTTCTGGAGTAATGGATATGCTGACTTAACAGCCGTCATCATGTGGCTTTTGTATATGAGCAATCTGGGTAAGAGTAAATATCAAAAGATCTTTGAGTTGTCAACAAAGACGTTCTCGTGACCCTCAATGACCGTCAACAATGATATAGACAGTGATTGTTGTTCCCTGCTTTCTGCCGTGACGTGTCACAGACGCTTTTCAAACTATATATCGATCAAGCTAGTTCTTTCTTGAGTGCACCAGAAACGGCAAGGCACTCGGAAAACGCTTGTAGCGCTCCCACGATTCGTCGCTCAAGCCTGTGACCCGAGCGTAGGCTTTTAATCATCATCGCCCTCGATTACAGACCTGGCGACACCGAAGGAGCTCAAGTAGCTCTCGATGCCACCAGCACAAAAGACGAAGCGAGCCGCCTCGCACGCTGTGTCGTACATAGGGCACCCATTGTTCCCTAATCTACTTCCAATCAACGAGCAGCCTGAGTATAGGCAAATCATTCGAGCCAAGAAAAGCACAGGCTCAAGGTACCTTCAAATTTTGGTCAACATACATATAGGGACAACCACAGCAGAAGCAGTCAAGGTGATGGTGGATACAGGCTGCCTGAAATCATCTATTAGCCAAGAATACCTCGACAAATGTCTTCCCAACGTAAAGACCACGAAGTTACGACGACCTCTCGACTTTCATAACGGAAATGTCGGGCTTCTTTCAGAAGTTTCACATCATGTTTCCATTAATTTGTTTATTCGGGGAGAACTGGAGAACGGTGAGCCTCGCATTTTACAATTGCCCGCTGATGTACATGTGGAGGACATGGAGGATGCAGATTTTGTTCTCGGCTCAGATATATTGCTCCAATCCAAAGTTGTGGTCGATCTGAACAAGCTCGTCCTGGTATTCACCGACTGCGAGAACTTCCGGACACCTCTTATTGTAGAGGAGGGATGATTGGACATCAATTCTTCAGAGATTACGACTGTCTTGTCTTCAATATCTTAACGACCTTCATATCCTCTAGACCAAATGTACAGAAGGATGCGGAAGTAAGTCTGCAAAATTTCAACCACTTCGTACAGAAGGCGCGAGCGTGTATGTTTATTACGAGTGATGGACAGAGTAATTATTGTGCAGTTTTAGTACGTTCAATACTTATACTATTTCGAAAACAATGATTTCAATGCCTATCATGCCTGCAACATTTTGTAGCAATCTCCTAAGTTAAGATCTCTTGCCCTTACATACATTTTTGTACACATAGAGCCCTTTCCACCATTACATGTCACGCTTCCCCTCATGCATTTCAAGAGCTGAATGTTGGCATGCATATCACCTGCAAACAGTCCGTAGGCTCTTGCTACGCAAGATGCTTTACCAGATCGAAAGTAGAAAGAAGCTTGAGCTTGGTAAGTAGTCGAAAGGAGAGATAAGTGTTCATGAGTCTCTGGCTAAGTAAGCAGCTTGCTATCTTGCTCCATGGTTGTTGACACGAAAAACATAATATACACGTTGAGTGACGCGAGAAGGTGTTAGAATTCGACTGAAGGTTGATGCGACATGATAATATGCCCTCCAGTGATTTCCAGCAAAGCAGAGTATGTGTGTAGCAAATAATGGTGCTACCAGTAATAAAAATTGGATTATCTCATTTCAAAAAGATTTCAACAAACGCTCAGAACAGTACTTCCCCGATCTATCAATGTCACCTCGCTCGTCCATATCTTACAAAATCCTCCACTACTTTACTTCTCATTTCGGTCGGAACGCCAACTCAGTCGTTTCCAGCGGCTGCTCGTTACCATCATTCTCGTGGCGTTGATTCGGAGAATGTATAGGGATTTCAATCTCCATAGCATCTACCTCATTGCCGCCCGATGTATTTTCATCCTTATCCGCTTCATGATCCTGCGCATCATCGTGGAAATTATCCATTCCCTCATTCTCACGTTCCTCCAAGCACATGTTCTCAGCAGCCTGAGTCAACGCTTTTAAACCTTTGTTTTTTTGTATTTTGATGAGAAACTCTTCAGACGGAGTCGCGGGATGCTTGGAATGCGTTAGCCAGATCTCTCCATCTGACGTCGTTTTCTTGTGGATTACCATTTCTAATTGCTTCAGCTGTGCCACTATTGGGACGCGAAGATCGACATCTAGTCTGTATCTAGTGTTACGACTGTCCCATCCGAAAGTCATACTGCGAGTCCCCAGATTAATTAAGACTTGGTTCTGCAGGAGGAAATCGGTGCCAAGGTTAAGGTCGGGAGTGGATGAATCCACCAGGGCCTCCATCTTGACGTTTTGCCTCGGAGGATAACCTTGAAGCCAAATATCAAAGGTAGCTTGGAGACGATGGAGCTGTTGGCTAAAGGATGCGGTTGGATCATGAAAGGTTTCAATATGGTACTTAGGACAAGATTTTATGAGAAAACTGGGGCTGACAGTCGAAAAGCATATATCAGTTCCAATTTTTGCTTGGTGCTCCTTGGTATAATCCTCATCAGTAGCAAATGGCAAGAAAATCATGTAGCCACTTTGCAATAATTGCGGATTTGACTGCATGCTCAAAGAATTCGAATTATTGTGGTAGATGAAAGAGTTAGAGAATGTTAGAGATTGTGGGATGGTGTCTGTCGCGGGACATGCAACTTATATATAGGCGTGCACACTAGAGACTTGCTGTTTGTCAGGAGTTCTGAAGATCTTCTCTTGATTGTCCGCTGAGTATGCAACTAGCAAACATCATACGATTGCTGCATGATTGCCCTCATCAAACACTATACATCAATGGAACAGGATGCAAGGCGATTGAAAAGGTGCCAGAGAGTGGAGCAGGACCGTGAACAACGTTGAATTGGATCATGGAAGATGCAAACACCATTTTCCTTGATTTACGTTGAATGTTGTTTGCATTTTCAATCGCTCGCCAATTAGTTTGAACATCATTCTGTCTTTAGGCGACCAAAGATGATCCTTGTCGTCTTAGCGATCATTGTCCGACCAACCAACACTCACTCCGTCAACCTATGAGATCGCCCGAACAGGGAACTTGGCTGGAACCCAAAGGTACCTCGATAGAGGAAACGATTCTTTGACCCAAGCTCTGCCCTCGTACTGTAAAGGAGTCCCAAGTGTTGCTCGAATATACCTCCCGTGGACGGAAAGACTGACTCAAAGTCTTCCAAGGAACAAGCTGAAACTCGCATGAGGATTCCGCTTCGGTAGGTCCTGTAATCACACAATGTGATCAATGTGATTTTCGCTCTTCCTACAGTCTTGAAAATGTGATCCAAAGGAAGCTCCGCCAGATGTTTAGGGATGAACTCCAGAGAGGCATCTTTCGTCACGAAAGTTATATCACATCTATGTAACGATGTCATCTGGTCGATGACATCCTTGAATACATTCTTCCAGCGTTCGAGCTGCATGTGCCTATTTTGACCATAGATGATATTGCGAGCGGGTGAGTTGACGGCATCCCGAGATCCAAGCTCAGGAGCTGTCCAGTCTGTGTATTGATCGTCGTACAGATTTAAGGCCAGATTCCTGATCATGCAAAGATTATTTGTTCGTATTCTGGAGTTTCCTGCAAAGTTTGGGCTGCAGATAATATCGAACCAGCATCGACTGAAATGGTAGAGTGTTTGGCGAGCCTCAGCATAGACTGATTTTGAGGTAAGTAGTATTCCCGGACTTGCTAGTTTGTGATCAATGCAGGAACGTCCATCTCTGCATATGATCACGTAATGATTTTCCAGCACAAATTCAAAAATACGTTGCCTCAGTTCGATGGGCAATCTCTGGAGCGTACCAAAACCCTTTTGCATGACCATAGCAGTGCTCATTGGTAGGCAAATTCACCCACGTATCGATATTATCGTACTGTGAAAGGCCCCTTGTGAATCAAGGCAGCAGACGGTACGGACAGGGCATGTAGCTTCCAGAAATTACACAGGCGCTGAATGCAGTAGAGGTTAAGGTGGAAAAGATCGGTTTTATGCTAGATAACCTTGTTCGACACACTCGAAGAGCTTGTAACGCGAGCACGAACCACGACACGACCCTATGGATAATACATGACACACACAAAAAGGATATTAACGACGTTGCTTTTTTTGGAAATGTCAAAGCTTCTCGCTTGATATGAAATCCTTCTGACACTTTCATCCGGGATGTTGCAGCTTCGAAGGCTCGTTCAGGACCTATCTATATTTTGATCTATTTGTCCATATCATAACTCGTTAATCAAGAGTCTCTTTTTATGCGTGCATCTTTGTCTGCTGGAGAGACTCAATGACATGTACTACCACCTTCCTACGCACGGTGCGAGTGCTTATATCCGGCATAGCGCACAGTCTATGGTTCCCACGCTTGCACTTACCTTATGATGATGATAATAACACAGCTAATGACGGCATTTTTATTCACCAGGAATATTCGCATGTACATAATCAGGAGCACGTGCTAGAGAAGGCCCCCAATATGTGAAATGACACCTTCAATGCCAAACATGTTTCAGGCAAGGCTAGAATTCACCTTGCAGCACAGCCTAAGCTCGATGATGGACCCTGAAACGGTGGCAATCACTCGAAAAGTGACGGTACTTGTAAATGGCAACACTTTCACCGCCATCAGCTTTGTGGCGTCAACTACTTTCACCGTCGGCTTCTTGACTCATGTCTCGAATTAGTGGCGGATCGCAAGGCTCGGGTGTTTTTCACTGACACGTAACTCCACTTGGGAGCGCGGTGAATGCCGCCTGAATCACGAGCTTGAAGATGCGCAGACGTCCCCGGCAAGTGAATGTCTTGGGAAGTGACGCGTGTCTAGATGATGACGTGGTAAGCGGGCGTAGTACGAGCGTATTCATGACGATTATCGACCACTTCACAAGTAGAACGTCACTACCTGGCCACAAATTCATCGTTTGCCACCACATGTATGTTTCATTGTAAGTAGATGAACGGGGGATTCCGGTTTTCACCAGCACCTTCACCACTGTCTTAGACATCGGATTCATCATTGGGAGGCGATTGTGGAATCACAGCATCTCCTTAGCAGCTGGGAGGTCTATAAAAGGCCTGTCCTTTCCCCCCTTCTTCCTTCCTTTTTTCCTCAAGCTCATACCTTGATGACTTCAATGATCTAAATATATATATAAAAAGGTATGCCGTTGGTCCTCTGTCCTACAACATCATCGAAATAGGCCAACCTTGAACAGATATTCTGATAGAGATGACGACGTCGTTGTCGCTGATGATGATGAGCAGCCAACACCACCAAGTGAATTTTCTTTGAAAGACTTCCGCCAATGATGCAGATAGCTAACTTACTCCAGAAAGAGATTCAGATGGTGCCAGCGAGACCGCTGCAAAGACATTACCTGACGACAACAACGACGTTGTCGTGCCGCCCACGCCCGTCCACACCCCCCCCACCAGCGTCAATCTCAAAAAACGATGACAACACCGACAGCGAAGAAGATGAAGAGCAAGTCACGTTTCTTCCCGGTGATGTTGGGATTGCTTCTGTTGCGTCGTTGTCGTCATTGCAAGACGGCCGTCTGGAAGAGGACGATGCAGAAGGAGACGAAGGCGACGGAGGCATTGATGAGCAAGCTGATGATGATGGGGCGCCCTTAAGCCTGGCGAATTATGAGGCGCGGTCGGCAATGGACTGGTCACCAACAACGACATCGTTCAAACGTGTCACAGACGCAGAGCTTTTGGGTGAATCAGATGAGGGCGAGGACGAAGAGCAGGAGGTCAAGGTAGAGGACGATGACGACACTGCCATCAAGCAGACGGCGACATACGGAAGCGTGGCGAAGAACTCGGCTGGCGCGACTTACCAACTCGATGCCGATATTGCAAACGAGTCGACGTTGTTCTGGGCAAAGGCTGACAGCAACAAGCCGCTCCACCTCGACGAGTGGCCGGACACCTCCATCCCCAGCAACATAGAATTAGCCACCCATGCTCCGCCAGGCCAAGCACTGTACCAGTATTTATGGGTCGGTGTATCCCCAACAGACGCAGCTGAGTACTCAAAGCCTGCTTTCCTGAAGAGCAAAGGCTCAGAAGTCGTGCCTGAAGAGAACGCCTTGAGGGTTGTAGTGTCGATCGAGCCGAGCCCAAGTGTGGCGCAAAAGCAAGACCAACTACGCATGCTCGCCCTCATGGGCAAGGACGCTGTGAAGACCCCCACTCGCATCAACACCGACCTCGTTTTCTATCTCCCACAATTCTGCTCCGACAATATTCGCCTCCCGACCGGCAAACCGATTACCAGTGCCAGAGACAGACGCCAGTACTGGAATCAGAACATCCGCAGAGTAGTACGAACGCTGCAGCAGGGCGAAAGCACTGGTCCCGAGTCCCAGCAAGGTGGGCAATAATCATCAACAAGGCTATGGTCATCATCAGCCGGTGCCGCCCCTGACAACGTCGTCAATCCACTGGCAGCTAGCCTCGACCTTGCCGGTCGAATCCAGACTGCGTGGTCGCTTCATCGAATGGATCCTTCGGCAGAGGGTCTGCGCGCACTCGTGGCCCACCTAGAAGCACGTTTTCCTGGATTGAAGGACGTCGAGCGGACGCGAAGCTTCATGGAGTACTTTGATTACGACAAGGTGTTAGAGGACGCGAGGAAGTAAAGAAGCGCTGCCCTGAACAGTTCGAGGACTGCAACAATTTCTACCAGACTTCTTTTGAAACACTCTCAAACCTCAAAGACGTCGATGATTCATTCGCTGTCTACCTAGTATGCCTCCGCGTTGCCGAGACTCTGAACAAAAGATGGGGGATTAATATTCCAGTGGGGAAATCTCGTCATCCTCCGCTCCGCCCTACGAGAGAACCGCTGCTTTATCCCCTACAGTCGATGCCGTCCATTCTTTACCTACGCGCGCAAAATACTAGACAACCGCGCCCTCCCACACGACGATGCCGTCGTATGGGTTGATTAGCTCAATGAGATACTAGATGCAAGCAAAGGATTCCAAATCTCAGGGACTAATCTGAGCGTCCTCCAAGCCATCCAATACATGGGTAGAAGATAGGAGTGCCTCGAGGAAGGGGATTTTCTGGCCCATAATTATACTGATCGAAAGATTCTGGTCCGAGCCCTCAGACCTCTCACCCATCTTGACACGATCCAGATCATCAATCCAAGCAAGCGCATTGGGAGCAAAGAGCCAAAAGACGCTTTCGGTCAGCTGCTAGGGATGGAGCACCAACTTGATTGCTGTCACCAGTTAGGTGTGCTAGTGTACGCCCTTCACCACTCGAAAGTACGATTGAGATCTCTTCAGATGCATGGCACAGTAGGCAAACGAACTCTTTCCACGATGTGCATCAGGATAGACACAACGCCCGAGGAGTCCGAAGAATCTTCTACCTTTCTGAAGACTTGGAAGGCCTCTTGTAAGTTCAACATGGCATATGTGGGGGCGTCTTCCATCGGCGACAATGCATGAATACCATCTACCCACCGTAGACGAGCTATCGTTGGATTTGTTGGTGGACGCTGACGAGAACAATGCGACTACTTCTGATCGCTTGCTCGATTTTATGCTAGATGTCACGCCAAATATCACGAAATTAAGCCTGATCCCACACGGACATCAATACCTACGCTTTTCAGAGTGGCCGAAGCTCTACAACCACGCTATGCGTCCAGGATGAAGAATCTAGAGGTTCTTCATTTAGGAAACTTAATTGCAGACGACATCACTTTGCTTGAGCGGTTGCTAGCTGATAACCAGCATACTCTGAAGGAAGTATCCTTGAAGCGTATCTAGACGAACGACGACAACATGGGTCCTCCCGTAGGTGCTTGAAAAACTGCAGAATCTCGAATGGGACAGACTGGAGTCTCTTCAGCTTGACGACTGCTTCATTAGTGGTCAGCTCATGGACGTTACTGAGAGATTGAAGCAATAGCGAGGAGCAGCGCATCGAATATGATGGTACAGGAATGCGGAATCTACGAATGACATCTTTCAGCCCTGACTGACGAAGTCGCCAACAACATTGTTTCAGCTTTTGACTCCGCCCTCCACTCTCAGACGACGACATTGATGAGCAGACTCGCTGGTAGGACTAAATGGATGACATGCAAGCTTACGATATTCCGTTGTTGTCTTCGACGCCTTGAAATACAGTTACATCATAATGCAAAGCCTTTCGGAGAATTTAGTCTCAGTCGATTCTACTAGTATGAAAATTGAAATTAAATTATTGACTTGAACTCGGCTTAGCTTAGGTCTAGCGCGTTAAAATCTTGTCCACTGGACAAGATTCAGATGGGGAAGACTAGCAGAGGCTGCAGAAATACACAAGCCAATTAGTTACATATTTTGATTCTTCTCAAACGTGTCATCGTCATGCTGTTGTCATCAATCTAGCAAATATTCAAGCCTATTTCATTGAACTTAAGGTGTCGCAGCAGTCGCAACAAAATTTTCATCCTTCAAGACTTCTCAATCACCACGCTCCTGATCCCCCAGTCCTTCTTCCCAGTCTGCACTCTCTCCTTGACCTCGACGCCAGGCCAATGCCTATCGAACGCTCTCCACGCATCCTGCACGTTCTGGACCCACTCGCGCTCCATAGCGTCAATGGCATATCTAATCTGCTTGTTTCCTTCCCTCATCTCCTTGTTGAACCACTCAATCGCTTCAATATACTGTCTGATAGCTTGTTCGTCACGCGGTGTAGGGGGGCGGGAGCCGTGAGGGCGGGGTCTAGGTGGGATGCGTTTCTGCTTCTCGGCTAAGGACTTCTGAAGTTTGTTGATATGGTAGAGATGAGGTTTGAGCTTCTTGTCTGCCTCATTTTGGGCTTGGAAAGCGAGCTGAGTGCATAGTTGTTGCTCAGAAGGAGTCCGCTTTGACGCATTAGAGTTGCAGGTGCAGGCTGGCATTTTCCGGGAGAAGTGTAGAAGAAGGATGCTTTCAAGATCGACTATGGTGATGGATGGTATGGAGGAGTGTTGGAACACGATTTGGACTAGTGAGATTTTTTTCAATGTCCGGGTTGTGGACCAGAAGTGTCAGGCTGCGTATTTGAATGCCCCTCAATAGAACATGGACGCTGTCAAGTTGAGCAAGTTTGGGCGATGAAACAACTTTCAGTGTACGGAAAAAGCTCTTTCAGGGTTCAAAATTGGCATCCTAGGATTCAAGTCATTTAGAAAGCGCCTGAACATTCATCAAGGCGCACACACTAACCTCCTTACGGATATCATGGCCTAGGCTGTTTCCGCCAACACCTGCTCTTACTCTAGGGCCTGTGACTGCGGTCTCAATCAAATTGAATGACAGACTTGAGGCGGTGCAACAATTTTGGCAAGTGAAGATTAGAAAGTGATTCAAAGGGGCAATCTTCCATGCAGTGCACCACCACAGCGTCAATGATTGCCCCAAGATTCATCATTTGCCAGCACATAGGCGATTCACCGTAAGCTGAGGGATGTAGGGCGGTGTGTTCAACAGCGTGTCAATGAGCATCTTCACCAACGTCTTCACCAACGTCTTCACCAACGTCTTCACCAACGTCTTCATCAACGTCATTATCAACGTTGACGTTGCCACCAGAAGGCAATTGTGTATTCACGGTAGCTGCGAGGTCTATAAGAACCCTCTGCTTTTCTTCTCTTTCCTTTCTTTTCTCCCTAGAGCAACACATTCTGATCGCATCGGTGGTCTAAATATATATATATCTATATGCGATCCTGACCCTGTGTCCGTCTGCATTTTTCTTCACAGCCTGTTGACTCTCCTCACGCCAGTGACGACGACGTCGTTTCCTCACGGCCCCGAGCCTGCTGCCATACTTCCTGATGATATCGTGCTTGCATTTGTGTCATGATCTGTTCGTGAATCTTGACTACCAATGCCTCATCTTTGACTCACTTCAACCCTCAACATCGCAAACTTTGGGGCAGAACGACGTCGTCATCGCAAACCAATATGGTAAGAAAGTCTGGCCGAGGGAGGCAGTCTCGCCCTCGCAAAACTCCTTGCACAACTGCAGAATTCATGAAATTCATCAACGAACACAAAGTCGAAGATCGACACTTACTGTATAAGGATCCGGACTTCTTGAGTTTTCTCCGGAATACTCAAGCTCCGGTCTACAGGGAGCTGGCGGACGACTTGAGATTGTCCAGTTCGGACTTCAAGCAGAAGCTGGACGCGGGAGTTTATCACAAGGTGGATGAGTTAGTACCCTCTGATTCGGATGAAGACGAAGGTGGAGAGCCACCTCCTGCACCTCCACCTCAGCCTGCACCTCAGCCTGCACCTGCAGACCCACCTGCACTTCCACCTGATACCCCAGACCCACCTGCATCTGATGAACCCCTTCCGCCTGCACAATCAGCTGCGCCTGATACTGCATCTCCGCCTGCATATGCCTCTGCAGTTGTACAGGGAGAGGGAGAAACGCACGGGAATGCAGGTGCCGCTCAGGATACCCCGATGCAGGACGACGTTGTCACCAAAGATACGAATCGCCCGCCAGAAAGCGACCCGGATGCTAAAGTCCAACCACAATACAAAGATTTCTTGTTTCTGGAACACCTACAAAAGGCAGCCACGCATACCAATCCTGAAGCGACGTCGTCGCAAGGAAAATCGTCTGGGCTCAAGGACGATCAGATGTCCAATGCTGACGATGATGGCGCTGATACCACTATGCCTGTGACTAGTCGTAAACGGAAGTCTGCTGTGGGCGACGACGACGACATGGACGACGACAAATCTGATCTTGACGGGCCAACACTTGTCGAAGAGAGAATCCAGCCAGTCGAACCACACAACGATCAGCACAAGGGGACCGGCCTGAAAAAGCTGGCCAGCGCTGCTCTGGCTGACAGTTCCATACCGCACGAGAAGCCAGAAGATAGTGGCAACAAGGTCGTTGATCTCACAGACAGTGAGAAATCTACTACAGACCTACACCACAAGGAACCAACGCCGAACAAGTAGCATGTGACTTTGCCGGTGGTTGAGAAGATCCTCAACGAGGCTCCGAAGAACCCCTCCTCGGGCCCCGACGTTCTGCTTCAAAGGGCGTTGAACAACTTGGACGACTGGACTGTGAAGAAATGCTTATATCGTCTGAAAATAGTCACAGACTGTCTTGACAAGAAGCACCAGACTAAAATGGCCATTGACCTTCCCTCCGAATCTATGGAGAGACACCTGAGACTTTTTGTCAACCCAGCACGACGAGGGTTTGGAACTGTCCAGTCGGACACCATTGGTATTTTGTTCAGCCAGCGACCTCTTGGATTGATCAAGGATCAGGTCGCCAACCATCCCCTCTCCAGTCCAACGACGTCGATTCAACATGACGTACCTTTCACAAACGACTGCCATTTCAGATCCCCAACATGCCACGGCGTCAAACCCTACAGCTTTGACGCTGAGACCCAGTCCAAGAAGGCAAGGAGGACTCACGAGCACTTTGGCACTACTTCCAAAACGCCCATTCTCGGGTTACAAACAGACAGAATTAAAGCAGCTTGCAGCACACCAAATGCGACAAGATACTCGTCGAACGCTTGAGAACGCCGCTGCTAAAGCAAAGTTGTCCACATCGCACATCCGTAGCAACGTCCTCGCCGACAAGGCTCCCAAGGAAGTCCTGAAGATCGGCGTAGGACTGGAAAAGTCAGCGAGAATCTAGCTTCGACACGCAGCAACTCTGTGCAAGCGAAAACGTCAAAGATCTCAGCATTTTGAGTCATTTATACTCAACGTCCAATAACGTCAGCGCCTCAGAGTAGCGTTATCAGCTCACTGGAAAATGGTCTCAAAAATTCAGATAAGGTCCACGATAGATTCACAGCGGAGGCTGTAAAGCTCAATAGGAGAGACGTTTTGATCCAGTGTTGCTCAGCTGCAGATGTCTCCAGTCTTAACATACAACAATCCACTATGATGGGGAAGGAAGACGATGCCGTCAAGCTGAAGCCTCAGTCAGATGGGCAGATTGTAGCTTCAATAGAGAAAGGCCGACTACTCACAGGCGAGATATCAAGACTGAAGGAGGAGCTCGCTCTAGTAACCAAGGCCAAGGACGACGCGGTCGAAAAGGGGCTTCAACCGATCGGGAAGGTTGCTGAATCAGTAGACAAGGCTCGACAACATATGCTGGAGGTCACAAGGCTTAAGGAGAAGCTTCCTTTGGTGATGAGGACGAAGGACGACGCATTCAACGGAATGGAAGAGCTGAAAGGCACCCTTACCGCGGAAGTTCATCAGGTACGAAAGGAGCTTCACAATATCACCAAGGCCAAAGATGCCGCCATTGATGCAGAATACAACTTGAGAAAGTTCTAACAGTATCGAAAGAGCAGCGAATGCGGGTGGAGAATCAGCTTCAAGAATCACAAAACTCCAGAAAGACTGAAAACGAGTTTCAATATGACCTTGTCAGACGTGGGCTAGAGCTACAGAACGAACGCAATGAGTTTCAGAGGCGTCGTGAAAGGGATGAGCAAGCCGAAGTCAGACTTCAAGAGCAGCTCGAACAAGTTCAGCACGAACGAGACGAAAATCTGCAAAAGGTTCGAGATCTTCCAGCAGATCTCTCCTCCATGCCACAAGGTTAACGACGTGACCAGAAGGAGCTTGTAGCCCTTCGCTCGAAACTCCATGCATTCTATACAGCTCACGATAACCTGAAGCTCACGATCGGCGAATCGTGACATGACCTGACGACCGAGCAGGAGAGCCATGATCGTCTTGTATGACTTGCTGAGAACGCAAAAGCCAGTCTAATTGCAGCAAGGAAAACCGTCGACATTCTCAAGTTGGGCAAGCTGAAGCTGCAATACAGATTCGGTTGCACCCATGGGGCTCTATTAAGGTCCGCCCTTCGTGGTCTAGCTTTCAAATTATTGAAAAGGCGCTTGAATACCCTTCAAAAGGCCCACCATGAAGCACTGAACGACGTTGTAAGACTTGAAGATGAGCTAGAGACCAAGAACGTCTCACACTTCTCTGCTATAGATGTACTATTGAGAAAGAAACCTCGAAAACGCCGTCACCGTCGCAGAAACCATCCTTGATGAAGAAAACAGGCTCCGAGCCAAGTGAGAAAGCGAAGCAGAGAGACTTAGGGAGCAGCAGCAGGATCGTGAATCAGCTTTCGCGTATGGGCGAGGTGAGATGCATGAGAGTTTCTCGAAGCTGAAACTTGTGTGGGGGCATATAAGCAGAATATGAAGGTATCATTCTCGCGCGAGGCGTTGGCCTCATATTGCATTCACTTTTCACGAGAAGGCGGTGACTATCTGCAGGCACATACGGCCGCCATCGCGTCGCGTCAGCGACATATATTGACACTCTGTTTACTCCGACTCTACAAACAAGCTACCCAAGACATATCTCCCAATGTCATACTTGAATTTCTGAACACGCGACTCTTTGTAATCATGGCCTCCTTAACAAAAAGCGACCAGCAACTTTGGCAGGCTCCGTAGACAACGTGGACTAAAGAAAAGCTGGTGGAAGGCTTCGGCAAAAACAATTACGAAGAGATTACAGGGATGGTAAAGGCATGGTTCCTTGAGGATGATGATGTTGCGAATTTAAAAGAAGAAAAAGGAAGGGAGAAAGCCAGTCAATTCGCGGAGTCCCTATACGCAAATCAATCCAGACTGTTCAGAGAAGTGAGACAGGCCAAGCTCGAAATGACCTGACTTCAAAAAGAGCTCAATGTGGAAAATGTAGAGAGCAGTGAGCAGTCTATCAGTATAACTAACCTTGAAGGCGAGCTGGACTTTACAGATGGAGAGTAGAGGCATCACACCGAAACAATAAGCGCAAGGATGATAAAGTGTAAGGGTTGTCAATGCAAACCCAGGAACTACACAAGCGGTGCAAGACAGCAAGTACGCTGGCGAGGATCTATGAGAACGAAATTGCACAACATACGGTAAGAGCGACTCTAGTCCCCCAGGAACCGGTTCTCCTTACGTTCTCGAATTTGAGGCATGAGAGTAGCCGTGTGCGCAATTGAAAAGGTTAAGCTTAAAAAAGGACAAGATTGCTCCAGAGTTGCAGACGCTGAAGGAGTGGCTTGTGAAGGTGACAAGGACCTCTGCAGATTTGCAAAGCAATGTGACGAAGCTGTCGGAACGCCTGCAATCACAAGATTGACGGCTTCGCCACGTGTTGGAAGACGCAGGAGTATGGCAGAGTCTGGTGGATATGATACATTCATTAATGCCTTGACGTCCACCTGTCCCAACTACATCGACAGCATTTTCCCATTTCGCTCACACATCGGTGAATTGGATACGCTCATGTGTGTGAAGAAGTCGGTTGATGGTCGAAGAATCTCATTCCTTCATTTTCATGGTGGAAAAATAGAGAGGCTCGCGCTGTGGGAGACTGAGAGTTGTAAGTTTGCGGTACATGAGCAGAAAGGGACAATGAGACCGGCTCTGTTATCGTTGCGAGACATTCCAACTCTTGAAGTGAATAAGCATGATTTCAAGAGCCTTCGGGCTTTCTTAGGCTATCATGGGGGCATATCCATTGGGGAAATATCCGTTGAACACGATTATTATCCTATCAACTGGCTTAACTGATGGTGTTGAGACCAGTACCTGCCTGCATTTATTGTGTCGTAGTTGAATTCTCACCAATTTAGCTTTGTGTAGCATAACGTCGTGTCGCCCATGTGAACAATGGTGACTGTAACAAAGCGTGCTAACCTCATTTCCTTTCCCATCCACGACCATTCAACTGCTGAAATAACGAAGATAAAACCTCTTCACACCTCTTCCACCATCAAATATTGTTCATGGATTGTTGTTTCCTCGACTCGACGGCATGGCACATCTCCGCATCTGACTTTGAGGCAGCCGCATCCGTCCCAGAGGGCGAACAGCCAGCACCTCCCCGTTCTAGCGCACAAATCTTGAAGACCAAAATCAATAAGCACCTCGAAGACCTTCGCATAAGAAAGCAGCTACTCGAAGTTGAGCCGCACCACCGTGACTTCCAACAGCAAGCCAAGTACGACCTCGAAATGCGGAGTAAAGCTCAAACATTTCGACCTCAGCATCACGAGTTAATCGTACAATATGGTGAGTATCTCAGCCGAAAACGTAGGGATCTAATGATTACTTGCAATGATGCCGAAACCATGGGACGCTTCATGGAAGAATTTGCGCGGCATCATGAAGTATGTAAGCTCGCAAAGGAGTACTCCGGGGAATATTTGGAAGGGCTTGCGAAGCTGAACGGGAGGTTAAAGAAGTGGGACAAGATGCAGAAGGAAGGACTGCTGGTCGTGTTTGAACAAGACGAGGCTGGAGATGATGTAAATTGCTAGAATGGTGGCATATACTAAGGTAACATGAATTGAAGGATGACAGTTGATTACTTGCAATGCCCTCAAATCGCCT
The DNA here is from genome assembly GCA_032158265.1 of Bacidia rubella. Lineage (NCBI taxonomy): Eukaryota > Fungi > Ascomycota > Lecanoromycetes > Lecanorales > Ramalinaceae > Bacidia > Bacidia rubella. The sequence goes on along the minus strand of JAVTIF010000005.1, from coordinate 1,823,004 downwards.
TCAGCCTTTATTTTAGCCCACTTTCATCCCTGCCCCAGGACACTAGCGTCACCGAATCAAGAGTCCAAACGTCGCACATTGAAAGTAAGGGGGAAGTGATCGCAAGGATGTAACATAAAAGTGAGAGCCTAGTCTGGACGCGATGCTCGTCGCTTCAGTGTCTATAACACTGCAACGGTGTCGCTCGGCAGCCAGAAATGTACTTGATGTTCGACACCGAGCTTCATGTTGCGCTAGGTGTTAACAAAACAATGACAGTACTCGCAACACTTCCAGTGTTGAGTCCGGGTGATGTCTGTCGTTATCATGCAAACTTTCCATCTCAAGCCCTCTTTTTTACTTATCATCTCCTCATACAGGACTCAAAGACACCTTAACCCCGGGGAAATCCAGTCATCCCAGAGTGTAGAGGCTATTAAGATGGATCGCTGCAATAGAACTTCTGACGTATGGCACCGCCCTGAGCCAACGCAAACCTCAGGTCCATCACAGATGGAAGAAGAGCCAACAAGCAACTCAACATTGCTCCTCGGAAAGATAGACGAGCATCTTGACGACTTGGAGCGGAGAAACCGGATTTTGCAAGCACCGCGCTATCCAGCAGCGAACAGTAACGAGCAGTATGACCGAGATGTGGCGAAAAGAAGGATTCTTCTCGGTACCAAGATTATTTATGAGGACGCAGTCGAAGAGTTCGGATACTACGTCCTAGAGAAGAAGGAGATGCTTTTGGCTACTCCGCACACTCACTTCGCTTGCAAGGGATGGAGGAAGGATCGAGAAGCACTGATGGAGTGCATGGCAGAGGAAGAGGACCTGCTAGAGTCGTACATTGAAGGATTGGAAATGCTGAACGAACGGATTCAGGCGCACGAGGACGCTATAAGACGGGGTCGTGCTATGAGATTGGCGAAGGAGATGGCATCTCACCAAAAGAGTGAGCATCAATAGACGAAGATGTGTGTTTGTCCCTTGAGAATACAGGCTATTGTGATGAGAGACTAGATTACCGCCATACTGATAATTGGAGTAAAGATCACGTGAGATGACACCGACCGTTATACTTGAGAAACTGGGAGCCCTCATTGTTCTTGCTCTTGCATTGCCGCTGTGTTTGTCGGTATTGTTTTCCAAGCCTGCGACACTAAGCCATTTGTGATGTGCTCTGTCTGGACGACACGAGATTGTCTCACGCTGATGTGTTGGCGTCTTTGTCCTATCTTCCCGAGTCTTCTTGTGCTAATGTAGATCCACCCGAGTCTCCAGAGGAAGCAATTTTAGAATTTCTTAGGAAGGATAGGGTCTGAGCTTGCTTCATCGCAAGCCATCAGTAGCACAAGAGTAAGTTCCGGCTTCTAACGTCGGCGAGAGAAACCTGACTTTCCTGAGGGAGACGTGCTGGTCGATGCAAAATGCCTGACTACGCGGTCTTTGCATCATGCGGCTGCGCTCGTTCGCCACATCAACGGCAGGAAGCTCAGCGACTGCACTGTGCCTGGCAGGCAATGTGGCAACAACAATCTGCGATCGACCAGCTTGAGCAACCGCTAGAAAACGTAAAGACCGCGCTGCGGCGCTTGGTGAAACTTAGGAAAGATCCCAACTATCTTCCATCTGAAATCGACAAGATCGACCGAGAGATTGAGCGACTTGAGTTAGAGAAGAGAGAGCTGCTTCGCGACTTCTCCGACCAGATTCAATATGTTTGGCAGCGGTATGATGAGCATTGGCCGGGTGTGGAGGTCGAAGGGCGACACAAGGTTTGAGGGGACATTCTTATGGTGACGATCTCACCTTAGTAGGCTAATCGTTGACACGATATGGAGGATGGTGAAGCTGACTAGTAGGCCTGGTAGAAAAAGTCAAATGGCTTGTCAGAGAACATATCTAAAATAGGGGTTCTGTTTGTCTGTCAGGTCCATAAAAGCCAGGCGATCTCTATCGTCCTCATTGAGTTGTTGAGAGTCGCGTCGTGCATTTTCTCGTCGCAGCAAGGCGTACAGCGCAATAGCAAGGACAATGACAATGCAATAACTTCATTTCATTAGCCATGTCTGATTGATACCAGCAGGTACTAACCAGATGATCAGCCCAAGCCACAGCCCGGGGTAATGTCGCTTTAGCGTCTCCGTCTTTATCAGCTGAGGGCCAATGATCTGGCAGGATTAGCAGCGTTTCTGATGAGGGTTGGATGATGACTGACATTCCCAACGCAATAAGCCACAAATATTGCTGCAGCCATGAATGATTTCTTGGTGGCTCCTGCAACATTAGCCATTCCTATACTGATGATGAGACTGACGACTGGTCCAAAGAAGCCAATGATTGTATAGCCAGCCACCGGCGTGGCGGCTCGATGATACCAGGAACTCCTCCATATCATGGCGCATCCAGCAATCACAGGGAAGCAACAAATGACAAGCAATATAAGCCTTATGTTAGGAATACGTGCTGAAAGCCAGCCAGTTACGAGTATGAAGATGAAGCAGACACCTCCGAGTGGGAATTGTAGTAGGATTGATTCAAGGGTGGTGTAACCGAACGTGGAAACAATGAGGGGGCCGAAGCCGCTCACTGCTCCGTTGACGGTATAAGCGCCTGCCATCATGAAGGCTACGAGCCATAACTTGACATCTAGAAATGCCTCTCTGACCTGAATCCACTTTATCTTCTGACATCTGACACCAGTCTGACCCTTTCGTAGCCTCTCGACTGCTATGACACGTTCTTCAGGCTTGAGAAACCAGGCTGAGACAGGCGAATTAGGCACAGCAAAACATACTACACCAAAGATGATTGTCAATGCGCCAGCAAAGATGTATATGTACTGCCATCCGGAGAGGCTCGCCCCTTGAACTTGCGCAAATCCGTAGTTCAGCGCGCCTCCGATGATTGTCCATCCACCAGTGCTTGAGAACCACCAGGACTGCCGTAAGGCTTGCTCTTGCTGCGTATAGTACCCGCTTACTATGCACATGAACGCCGTAGGGATGACGCTCTCGGTGAAGCCGAGGAAGAAGCGTTGGGCGAACAGACCCTGCCATGTAGTCACAGCAGCAGTAAGCATCGCAATCATGCCCCACAAAATGACTAATATGCCAAGTACACGACCTAAATGAAAGCGCTGAAAGAGGAATGTCATTGGATAGAGACCCGCAAGCATGCCAAAGTAAAACATCGACGTCGCCCAGCTCAGGCGGCTCGTTGATGTGGTCGGCGGAGTCGTGGAACGATCAACAACAGTCAAGGACAGCTCCTTTGTCATTCCAAATAGCACGGCGCTGCCCAATATTGCCTGTAGAAGATATGGTCAGCTAGTGGCTTTGAATTTCATGATTCTAGCGAACCTTGTCATAGTAGACAAAGCCATAACCGATCCACATCCATGGGATGAGGTAGAAATCAATCTTCCTCACGACTTGTCTCTCGGCTCTAGCATCGAACTCTTGAGCATGTTCTGGCACAATTGCAGCAGCAACATCTTTCTCAAAGGACTCAAGACTGCTAGACTCTGGATCATGCTCTGATGTGGCGGCAGCCTTCTCATGCCCCATCCGCTCCATGCCCGGTCCTGCAATGATTTGAATCGCTAGTCTTGAAGATATCGCACGTTGCAGGTGAGGAGGAAGAAGGATGAAGAATTTTTATCCACATCAAATGGTGCCCCCCACACATGCGCGTCATGTCAAGCGTCCGCTGGTGGCGGGGGTTGGCGATGTCAACCTCCGACCTCGCTCTAAAAGGTTTCCCACTTCATACAATTCCCTTCTCGATCCTGCAACATCTTGCTCTCCAAAGCCTAGCAAGTTATTCATAACGCGCATCGTGCGTATGCGTCCGTGCCTCGGCTTCGGATGAACTCAATCGATGTGATCAAGCTGTCGGCTGAGACGCGGTCAGCAACCCCTCACCGCCATGAACACTTAGCGAGTAAATTAACGAGTCCTTTCAAAGGACGCTTTGAAATCACACATGCCTTAGCAACCTTGCAACCCGAAGACGGATGATTGAAACACCCCGCTTCGTCTCCGTGCGGGCATACTAAAGTCCCCGTCCTAACGGCTACAAAAGGAGCACCACGGCCCCGTCACTTCGTTGCCGGTCCTCCAACACCCCCAAGCATCTACATCTCTCAAGCCTACATTAGAACCTAAAATTTCCAAAGAAGCAAGAGCTAGTCAAGATGGACACCACTCAAGATGTTCCACCAGTGAACCTCTACACCACCACAATCCCTCCCTTCATACGCGCCATGACCAACCTCATCGACATCCTCGCCAAAGCCGAGGAGCACTCCACCTCACAAAAGATCCCTCCTGCATACTACCTCAACGCCCGCCTCTTCCCCGACATGAAAGATCTCATATTCCAGGTTCAGCGCGTGTCCGACACCGCCAAATTCGTCCTCGTGCGCGTTTGCGACCAAGAGCCGGTGAAGATGGAGGACAACGAAGCCAGCTTTGCCGATTTGAAAGCAAGAATGGAGAAGACGATTGAGGTGCTCAAGAAAGTCAGCCCGGAGGATTTAGCTGGGCTGGCGCCAGACAAGGAGGTGGTGTACACAAGGGCGAACGGGTGGACATGGAAGTCCAACCCGTACACATACATTTCGATGTTCGCTATGCCGAACTTCTACTTCCATCTTACGAGCGCTTATGGCATCTTGAGGCACTGTGGGGTGCCGGTTGGCAAGGACGACTTCCTGGGCACACATAGGATTTAAGAGAGGGGCGGCAGGAAGACGCAGGGTTTTAGGGTCGAAGAGCAGGTGAAAATAGGGACAAGAGGGATATCAAGGAGGGAGATGGCATCAAGAAGTGACAAACAGCCACATAAGCAAGACAAGAGTGGGTCACAACAGAAACATTACGCTCCTTAATAATTGTATCATATGTGCTTGCTACCAAAACACAATGCTAATCCATCTGGTCATGCTGCTCGTCTGTTTTGCCAACAATTATTCCTCGCGAAGCCGACTCGAAGGGCTCTTGCTGTTTCGGCAATAACGCATGTCAAATTTCATATTCAGCTCCATCTAACGAAGAAAGTGTAGGACCTCATGTTACCAAAAGATCCCAATGTGCTGAGTCAGGTATCTTATCATCCCACGGCTACTACAGGTCTTTCAGGATGCTTGCTAATTCAAGCGAATTGGATTCAAGTCGCCGTCCAAGGGTTCAGAAGCGCTAACAGGCCACTGGGAGGCTTTGGGGAGTCAGTCCAGGGAGCGCCGCCTTAGAGGATAGTTAACTCCAGGCGCTCAGGCTAATCTGGCGGAGCCCCTTCCCGACACACCGACCCTCGGTCCACGGGGCTCAAAACCTTAGTTTTAGGGCCGTGAATATTTAGTGATTGCTGACCTTTAGGAAACAGTTACACCCGATACCTACCACGACAGGAAGGTATTTCTGAGAAACATTCCTGAATCAAAGAGTCGCTGAAGCTCGCTATTTCCAAAAGCCGAGCTCCGCAGATGATCTCGGAGGTCGGCTGCCGAGGACGGACTTGGAGCAGTGTAAAGATGTGGCGGATGTGTAATACAACAGAGACTGGAGGATCTCCAATCATACATTCTTGCGTTCCTACGTGCTAATCTGGTCTTGCATTCACTGATCGGATGTCAATCTTGTGGTGTGACGCAATGGTACCAGCTGTACTCCTTTCTTCACGTTCGAGACTAATATGTTTCCTATTTAAATCATCTAGCAGCTACGTTAGAACAGCAAACAACGATAAACGCGTCATATCAACTGTATTTATTGCCGCTGGCGGGACGACAAGGCTATAATAATGGACCAATGCAAGCTTTTCGTCATCATTGGTGCCACAGGCAATCAGGGAGGATCTGTTGCTCGAACGTTTCTCAATGATCCTACCATGAAGGCTCAATATCGATTGCGAGGGATATCCCGGAATGCATCCTCTAGCAAATCTCAAGAATTAGCTGCGGAGGGGGTTGAAATGGTGACAGCTGACCTCAATGACACCGCCTCGCTCGTCAAGGCCTTTGAAGGAGCACATGCGATCTTCTCCGTGACAGACTTTTGGGGACCATATCTAGATGAGGACAATCAGACCAAGGCTCTGGCTCAGGGAAAGCACATTGGCCAGCTCTCATACGAAATTGAGTACGAACAAGGCCGGAATATTGCTGACGCGGCCTCAAAAACTGTGACTCTTGAGCGTCTCGTGGTGTCTATGGTGTCAAGTCCCAAGAAGTGGAGCAACGGTCGTTACGATCAAATATGGCACCTCGAGAGCAAAGCTGACATGGTGTCTTACATCAAAGCTAATCATCCCGAACTTGCTCTCAAAATGAGTGAGCTCAATATGGGTGTCTTCTTCCACGCATGGAAGCTTGCCCCTGTTCTTGCTCCTCGAAAAACCAGTACCGGTATGCATGTTCTGACAATGCCCTGCAACCCCAATACACCGATACCATTCGTCGATCCGACCAAAGACACTGGCCCGTTCGTACGTGCGCTGCTGTCGGTGAAACCAGGCATCCAGCTCTGTGGAGAGACAGCACTAATCAGCTGGAACGCTTGGCTCACGCTGTGGGGCAAGCTTCTGGGCAAGGAGGTAGGCTTCAAACAGGTGGGCGTGGAGGTTTTTGAAGAAAAAATATCGAAGAATTTCCCCAAGGGTATGGGGACAGAACTTGGTCAAATGTTCGAATTCATGGGCCGATATGGATACGATGGGGGAGATCCGGCCTGCAAGCGGAAGGAAGAGGTATGCACGTGCCGCTCCTTGTCAACAAGCTTCTGACTGATAGTTTCAGCTCGGCATCGAGATTTCAGGATTGAGCAACCTAGAGGAGTATATTAAGAACGAAGACTGGTCATTGGTAGGAGTGTGATGGGTAGTCCTCAATACACACGAATGGGAAACAGGAGGAGAGGTTGAGAAAGATCGAATTGCTGCTCCCTAAGGACTTAGGATGGACAAATGTCAGGGTGCCATTCTCAGCAATTAATGGTAGCTTTGGCTCCGAGCAACAGACTACCCTGAATCAAATGAAATGGCAGGTTTCGATCATCTGTGTGACATGGGGTGCCTTGGGGTCTGCAGTAGTCTACAGATAGGCAGAACCATGTCTGAGGCCTGAAGTCGGAACCATAACTTATTAGGCCCATTACCGTACCCATAGTGAGAACATTGCCGTGAGTGTAAAGAGGTTTTTTGAAAAATTGATCAAATGCCATGTGACTGATCTTGCATTGATCAACGAATTCGGCCTATCCATCCGTTCTCCTTGCTGCCAGTATCAACATTTTATCCACTCATAGCCTCTGGTATATTCGCAGAGTGTTTCAGATCCCGCGTGCCTTGAATGATCAACGACCGCCTGCACAGCTCGGTTGAGCCCTAGAAAGGGGTGACGGTCCGACCAGACGTCTTATGAAAATACGGATCTGTTTTGAGATATGCGCAACCCTCGCCAGGGATCTTCTGGGGGCCATGTCCGGATAGACTCCCTTTCCAACGTCAATGCCAAGCATTTTGATCTCGACGTCACAGGTTCGTCATTCTCAATTGACAGAACATTTTCCGCAAACATGGCTAGCTTTCAAAAACCTGCCAGATGTCCCGTTTGCTCCTTCGAAACACCATACTCAGACAGTCACACTATCTCAAGAGAACGGCGTTACCACTCAAAACGGCCTCTTGTCACCCCACATCCAGATTTACTCAAGCAACCCTCCTCTCTACAGCACCACCTTTCTTCAGCAAGATGACTTCGAACAATGCAGAACTTGAGACTCTCAAACTTTTCGATGTCAAGGGACGCGTGGCTTTGGTCACTGGCGGCGGTATGCACGATCCACCGCTGCAGCTTCCGTACTTCTTACTGATCCCCCACAGGCTCCGGTATCGGTCTCATGGCCACTCAGGCCTTAGCGGTAAATGGAGCAAAAGTTTACATCGTTGGTCGCACACAAGAGAAGCTAGACACAGTGGTCAAAGCGCACGGCCAGGATATTGCTGGTGAAATCATCCCCATCACGGCCGACATCACATCCAAGGATGACATTGCCCGTCTTGTCAAAGAGATCGAGTCGAAAGAGAAGTGCCTCTGTGTCTTGATCAACAACGCTGGCATAGCCACCAGCAAGCAAGCACCATACGGCGAGACCGGCTCAGAGCTCAAGAAGAACCTTTTCGAGCCTGAAAGCGCAAACTACGATGACTGGGCGGACACATACAAGACCAACGTGACGCAGCTTTACATGATGACAACCGCTTTCCTCCCTCTTCTCGAAAAAGCCACAGAGCACAACCCCGGCTACTCCGGCACAGTGATCAATATCACCTCCATCTCTGGCAGTGTCGCGAAATCGCAGGCTCACTTCTCATACAACGCATCGAAGGGCGCGGCAGATCATCTTACCAAGCTCTTGGCTTCAGAGATTGCGAACCACGGAGTCAAAGTCCGTGTCAATGCCATCGCTCCTGGGGTGTTCCCGTCAGAGATGACGGCTCAAGAGAGCAGTGATGAGAATCAGAAGTCTGAAGTTTCGGCGGAGAAGTACGAGCATTTGCCTGCGAGGAGGCCAGGTAATGATAGGGACATGGCTAATGCGGTGCTGTTCATGGTGACCAATCAGTACCTGAATGGGCAGATTGTGGCGGTCGACGGAGGATATTTGCTCAAGTTCGGGCGCTAAAGGCATTCTACGACGATGATGCGTACTTGATGCGCAGAGCGATTGCTTCGTGATAATATATGGCTTTGCAGAGGTAGACAGAGTCACCTCGAGCGTAGCTGAACCTCATATGGCAAATTCAACAAGTTTCGTGTGATTCATTGTGTGATCAGATTGCTACAGGGACCAACAAAATCCAGCTTGTTTTCTCACCGCAGAGAAGCAGACGAAATACGTTTCTGTTGAGGCTAATGTTGTTGAAGCGATTGAGAAACTACACAAACGTGCCAATTTTGCCCATGTCCGATATACAATGTTTCACATTCGGCTAGCCGTCGTGTCTTGAATGAATGATACTGCGTGGGCCTCAGTCAGAGCTTTGTGTGGTTGCAGGTACCCGCGCCAGCCGAGAGAGCAAACTTAGCTCAAAATAAAGGTCTCTTTATATCAACAAAGACATGATAGACGCTAAACGATTTGCGGTAACGGACTCCTGGTAATCAGCTAATGTCTGGCTTCTTTGTACGAAATATGAGGCAATCACCGACTCTCATCATAAGTGGTACTATGGTAGTATTGCTGTCATACGTGCATTTCCCTCAATTGAGCTGTGATCTTGATCGTCGCTTTTTCTTAACTTTGCCTATCTGCCGTCACGAAATACTAAGGACGAAGAAAACAAGACAAACATGGGTAACGCTACCAGTGGCAATGGAAGACGGCGTTCGAGCAGTGTCAGAAAAGACCATAAGGCTATCGACCGAAGTGGATCGCCTTCGGGCTCTGAGCATCATCATCCAGCGTCAAATCGACTTAGTGGAGCTCATACACAAGGTTCGGCGGGTACTGCAGATGGCGCCATTGATCTCACTCAAGACGACGGGGACGAGAACGATTCAGAAAACTACGATGACACTAAGTTATCGGATGAAGAGGAAAGTATCATAGAAGGAGATGACTCGGATGCTGAAAGACATGACGATCTGAATGGATCTGAGCATGGACATGAGGATGGTGAAGAAGGTGATGATGCTCCAAACAGCAATGGTGGGGATAATGAAGAAGCAGAAGAGGAAAATGAAGTAGAAGAAGAGAAAGAAGGTGAAGAAGGTGAAGAGGAAGAGGAGGAAGAGAAAGAAGAAGGAGAGCAGGAAGACGAGGGTGAGGAGGAGGAGGAGGAGGAGGTTGAAGAACTACCAAAAGGCTGGGCCCACACTACCTCGCCTAAGACGAAAAAGATGATATTTCCTACGAGGGCGCCGTCTCCAGGCCCAATCACAACAAGGTAATTTGAAGAGCACTTCCATGAATCCTTATTCTTAGCTTACACATTTTTCCAGAAAGGGGACTCGCGTGGGCGAGTACACTGTACCGAGATCTACTTCAAAAGACTCTCAGAAGGACCAAGCCGGCATCTCTGTCGATCCATCAAAAACAACAAAGAAAGATAAAAGTAAGGGATCCTCGAAGCAAAAGGACCCGAAGAAGTCGAAGGAGAATTCTGAGTACGATCACCTCTCATTTACTTAGAATCAGCTAATTTCAGATAGACCGCCTCGGCAGACAATGGCGGAAAAGTCAAAGAAAGGAAAAGGCAAGGAAATAGAGCAGAGCGCTAAGTCGCGGTCTCGTCAGCCATTGCTCAAATTGATGGCTCCTAAACCATCAAAGCTACCGGAGAGGGCAGACCAAACCACCATCAAGCGTGTCAATGGCATCAACAGACAAGTAATGTATGTCGTCCTCAGTAACCTGCAACCACCAATGAATGAGCCGACTGGAGATCCTACAGTTCTGGTGGGCACCATTGACAAACGGCTAAACCGAGGTGTCTTTACAAGCCTTGAAAAAGCACGAGATGCAAGCAAAGCTATTCAGATCAGCAACATCAAGAGGATAGATGTTGATGGCGGTGAAAAGTATATAACGGCAAAAGGATTCGACGGCGACCAAGTTTGGGTCAAGTTGGAGGCTGTAGAAGTGTACAAGCGGTTGGAGACTACCTCAGATGATGGCTCTCGCAATGTCGCTCATGGTCGGAACACCCGGCAGCGATCGCAGCAAGATTCCACGAATGCGGGCGAAGGAAGCTCCGGAGGAGCCAAAAGAACCACAGTCCATAGGCAAAGGATAACCGTTGCTGATACGCATGAACAAGTTGCAAACCAAAGTCAAGATGCACAAACGAAGGAAGGCGGTTCGAAAACCTTGGGAACCACAAGCAAGAAGAGGTCAAGCGCGGAAGCTGGTCTTGATAAACGTTCAGCTGAAGAGACTACTACGGCAGACGATAGCGAACCAAAACACAAGAAGGCGAGGAGAGTGACTATTGAAGAGGATGGAAAGACACTCATCCAAGAGTATGACCCTGAAGGGAGGCTGAGGTATGAGCAGAAGGACACTAATGATGAGAAAGTCACAACTGATTTTGACAGTGATGAGGATGGGGGAACCACGACTGGGGAAAATCAGACTAAGGTTCTGCGGCCGAGATTTTCTGGCACTTGGGCTACGATGACGAAGGAAGTATAGGAGTTATTGATTAATCTTAGAGTACTCCTTCCTGAATGGTACATAGACTGTAACGATGGACTGTTCTCACGGCCACAGGTGTACAGTCAAATGATACTTTCATTTACTTGACACTTGCAGCATTAGTATGGCGGAGATCAGGCGGACTGGAACAATTTGAAATGCATCTCCACCCTGGTTGGCTGGTGAGCATGTAGGGAGATGCCATGTCTCAAGAGGATGTTCACTTGGACTGTCGCGATGACAATGCCTCTCTCCCTGGCGTGACTTTTTAGCACATGCATAGAACCTATACGAGTCTTGAAATCGTTCATAAGTGTAATTCTAAGGCTTCACAGCTAAGCAAAGTCTAACGGTTCTCCCTTCTACTATACGCATGTTTACACTATAAGGGTCCACACATAAACAGGTCTGTTTATAAACAACGTTATTAGTTTATAAACAGTTGTTCTACTTGTAAATAGCTAATTGTTTATAAATAGTATACTGTTTATAAATAAATCGCTAATGCTCTAACTTTATTATAAAGTTAAAAGTTTTTATATGATAATATTATTTACTAACATATTATTATAATATTGACTTTTATATTTTACTATCGTTCTATATTACTATATTACTATAAATAACTTGTTTATATTCCTTTTCTAGTATTTTATATATAATATATTATTTAGTAGAGTTATTATTTAGTAGAGTTATTATTTAGTAGAGTTATTATTTAGTAGAGTTATTATTTAGTAGAGTTATTTTTTAGTAAATTTTTTTAATAGCTAACTCTATGCCCTTAATCTTTTTCATTTTTTCTCTTTATTTTCGGTTTTTAACTATTTATACCAATTTTTGGACTATGACAGCTATTTTATTGTCGGCTGTTTCCTTTTTTATCCCTTTCTTTTTAGTTTCTTTTTCTTTGAATTACTTTTTTATATCTATTATTTAACTAAAAGAAGATAAAGTCAAAACCGCTTTTATATAATAGACAAGAATTTCCCAGTATAAAAACCGAGTATATTCTATTTATAAACAAAGAAAAAACTATAAATCTTATTTAAATAATTAGAAAGACTATAGTATAAAAGAGAAAATAAAAAAATATATACTTATTAATAATTAACTATATTATAAATCCGGTAATAAGTTTAATAAAGATATAGATAAGCTTATTACTACTTAGCTATATCGAATTATTATAGTAAAAGCTATACATTTAATTATTATAGATATATATATATTTTTTAGGTTTTATTCCGGTATTTTTAGTACTTAGAAAACTGTTTAAAATCAGTATTTTAATATTAATAAGAAAAAAGTCTAATAAGTTATAATATAGTATAAAATCTATATTAAAAACTATTCTAGTGTTGAAGTTTCTTTTCTATAGCTTATTATAACTAATAACGTAAATAAATATTAGTATATTAACTTAGTAGATTATAGTAATCGCTTATATAAGTCTTTCAAATTCTATTATTATTATAAAGTAAATAAAATTTTATTACTAAGTTCTTAATAAATAGCTGCTTCGTTATTAATTTATTAGTTAGAAGAACGAAACTAATAAATTGCCTATAATATATTTTTTAGCTTATTAATATATTTTATTATTGTTATTTATTTCGCTATTGTAATTTTTTTTTAAAATAGCAGCTACTATAAAATTAAAATTTTTTTTTCTCGAAAATTCAAGAAAATCGCAGCTAATATTATATAAACTTAAAATACTATATCTAATTACTTTTTTATTATAATAATTGTTAATAAAGATGCTAAGCTTGTCGCTAACACGATATATTAGAATATAATAAGTTAAAATCGACTCTAAATTATTTATTATAATAATAGTATAGAATTCAAATCAACTCTTTTTATATTTATATAATATTTAGAGATTAAAACAATTAATAGCAGTTTTTATAAGCTAAATATATCTAAGGCCTAGTAGAGTAAAATAATTATAATTTAAAAACCCGGCTTAGTTATTAAATAGAAATAAATAATATAAAAAATTTAGTTTTTAAAATACTTTATAATAAATTCGCTCCTTTATATTTTCTCGCATTCTTATTAATATTCTTTTATTTAATTTTAGTAAAGCTCTTTTTTTAATTATATTTTCTTTAGAAAAATTTTGCTAAACTTTGAATTTTAACTAATTTTCTCCGGGTTAATTTATTGAATCTATTAATATTATTCTTTATTATATAATAAGAATAAAACTATATTAAGTTATATTTAATTATTATATACTATATATATTAAAAAATACCTAGTTAATACTAAAAGACCAGAAAACAGCTAGATTATAAAATAAAAATAGAAAAGAAAACAATAAAAACTCTATTAATTTACAAGCTTATTTTTAAAAAAAATAATACCAGTATACTAATAGAGCTAGCGGCGTTATTATTAAGGTTTAAAGTTAAAAATACTATAGATTACTTCGTTTTATTAGTGTTTAATTTCTATATAAATAAGGTTAAAAATATTATTATTTTTTTAAAAATTATATTACTAGATTCTGTTATAATCCGACCTAGTATACTCATTTTGATATTACTCGGTTAAACCTCGGTACGGCTAGCAAAACCTCGGCTTAATAACTCCTACTATTGCAAACTAAAGCTCGATATAAAAACGTATTAGAAACTGATATATTAAAGTTTTAATTTATAGTATTTAATATAGGATATTTGCTTTTCTCTTTTTTTTCTTTTTTATCTTTAATATCTTCGTTAGTTAAGGCTTTATAAGAGCGGTTTTGCATTACTAAGCTAGGTAAATAATTAATATTACACTAAAAATCCTTAAATACTATAATATTTAAAAGACGACGTTGCAAAACAAAACCTCTCTTAAAACATTAATAGCTTAGTCTGTTCCAATACTAGATTCTATAGCTTTAATAACTAGGTTCTACCCCGCTTAAATAGTAATTTATATTAACAAACTCAATATAACCTAAGCGTAAAACCAAGTTAGGCTCGACAAAAGCTAGCTATTAAAAAAATAATTTAATATTAATAAAAGCTAGTTATTAGAAAAATAATTTAGTAGATTATAAGTAATTGATTTTAAAAAAAACTTTATTAAAATAAAAAGTCTTTACGTCTATATAATAAATTAATATATTATTAGTATTATATTTTTTAATAATAGATAAACTAGCTGTATTCGAAAAACTCGCTATTTACTTAAAAGAAAACTAAATTATCTAACTTGTTACTCTATTAATTCTTTTTATATTTATTAAGTTAATAGATTTTATATAGAATATTACTATAATTGAGCAATTCGAAATATATATTAAAGCTAATAAAGGATTAAAAAAATAATTAGCAATAATTAAAATACTACGATTATCTATAGACTATACTATATTAATAATATAAATAGCTAAGAAACTAAAGAAAATCTATAACGACAAAAAAAAGAGATTATATTATTTAAAGTATACTAAAAAACTAGTCGTTAATATAGCTATAAACAAAAAAAACAACTAAAAAACGAGATAATAAGTTATTATTTTAGGCTAAGCTATAAATAGTTTAACTTTCTAATTCTAAGTTATTTTTAAATAATAAAAATAGCAAGATTAGCTATAATATATAAAAGATAAATATAATTTAAAAGCTCGAATTCAACTTTAACTATTATTGTTATATTCGAGACTAAATTATTTATATTAATAGTTGTTTTATTAATAACATAGCTAAATATATTTATATTTGCTTTAAATTAAATACTTGTAATTCTATTGAGAATATAAATAAGTTTTTTAAACACTTAGATAAGCTTTATATAAATTAAGATAAAAAAAATAATAATAAACGCAAATACCGCGATCTTAATTAGGGAAATTATTTATTTAAAGAATTTTAGTTAAACTTTATTATATTAGTATTAGAGCTAGAAAAAACAGATAAATAGATTATTAATAATTTAGAAGAAAAAATTAACCGTTAGCTATATAATCGCTTTATTAATAACTAAAATATAAAAAACTTACTAGTTTAATTTCGCTATTATTTAAAAACAATTAATAATACTATTTGTAATTATAATTAAAATAGCAAATAACTAGTTTTTATTTAGAAGCTATAAATTATTTATATTCTTATTCAAGCAATAGCTCCTACTAAAATAATAATTTTTAGTATTTAGCCCATAAAAGCAGTAAATCTAAGCCTATTATATTATTAATTTTTTTTCAAGCGAGAGAATAAGGAAATAGCTATTATATTAAATATTTGCTTTAAATATAATAAGATAAAACACTATGCTTTTGAATATAAACCTAAAGAGTTATTTTATAATTTTATAGATATTAATAAAATTAATATTAACAATAATAAGCAAAAAGAATAAAAATACGCTAATAATTCCAAGCCTAAGTCTAAAGAAAATTCGAAAAATGAGTAATCTCTATTAATAATACGGCTAGAGGTAATAAGATTAAAGTATTATTATTAAATAGTTATAGATATTTCTAGAATAATTCTTTTATATTAAAATCTTTTATAGAAATCTATATTATAAGCAATTTGTATAAACAAATAAAAATAAAAAAACTTATTAATACTAATATTATTAGTTATACTTTTATTAATATTGATTTTGTATACTCTCTTTTAGAAAAATTTAATATTATATCTATATTTTTAAGCAAGCCTAAACTAATATAAGTATAGAATAAAGTTAATTGTTGATTTATTACCTATGCTTTTTATATAATATTAATTATCTAAAGGAAAATTATTTAATTAATATTGTTTTTTATTACTTAATTAGGAATATATTTACTTATTATTAAATAACTCTAGATAAAAGCTATTAAAACCTTTTTTAACTATAATATTTAGTAAATATAATATCTATTAAAAAGTCTTAAATAAACTAATATCAAAACTATATTTATAGGCTGCTTATTGCTATCTATTTTACTATAGCGGACTATAGAAACGTCTACGCCTAAACTAAGAATACTTCCGGCTTTAATAGTAATTAAAAAAGAGATTACAATTATACTAGCGGTATAATTAATAACAATGCTAATTTAGATTCTAAAGAGACTTATTTTATTAATAAAAAAAAACCAAATTCAACTATTAAATATTAAAGCTATTATAGTAATACCCTTTATAAGCTATTTATTAATTAAAAAAAAAAACTAAAAAAACTTAGTTTTCTCAATATTAATAATAAAGCTTAATAGATATTTAGCTTGCTATAAACTGTTTTAAAACTCGGAAAAACTAAATAAAATCTTTATTATATTATTTATTTAAAAAGAGATTAAAATAAAACTTTCTAAATAGCTATATAATACTTTTAATATATTCGATAAATAATAGTCTAAAGTTTTACTTAAATATTGAAGTTATAACTATAAAATCGATTTAACTAATAAAATAAAAAACTTACTAAAATCAAAGCTATATAATATAAACTATTACTATTTATAAAAAGTAAAAGAATACTTAAATAATAACCTAATTAAAGGTTTTATTACTTTATCTAAAATATTATATATATTATTTATTTTATTTATATAAAAGAAGGATAATAGTCTATATTTTTATATTAATTACTAAAAGCTTAATAATATTATAAAAAAGAACTATTACCTATTGCTACTAATTGAAAAAGTAATAGCTAAAATAGCCAAATATAAATATTTATCTAAGATTAATATTATATTAGTATTTAATAAAATAAAAATATATTTAAATAATAAAAAATATATTTCTTTCTTAACTTATTTTAGTATATATATATATATAAAATCTTGTTTTTTAGACTCTTAAACAGACTAGTATTATAGCAAAACTATATTAATAATTTATTATTCGAATATATTAATAAGTTTTACTAAGCTTATATAGATAATATTCTTATTTATAGTAAAATTTTCAAAAAATATAAAAAACATATTTATTAAGTTCTTCAAAGACTCCAAATAGCAGGTCTATAAGCTAATATTAAAAAATATAAGTTTAATATTATTAAAACCAAGTTCTTTAGAGTTATTATTAACAATAATAGCATCAAAATAGACCTAAAAAAGATTGAAACTATTATATTATAATAAATATTAATAATAGTAAAATAAGTCCAAAAATTTTTTAGCTTTTGCAACTTTTATTATAGATTTATAAAGAACTTTAAAAGGATAGTAAGAATGTTAATCAATTTTATACATAAAAATACAAAGTAAACATAGATTTATAAAGTAGAAAAGTTATTTAATATATTGAAAAAGATAATAATAAAAGCTCTAATACTATATTATTTTAATTTAAACTTAAAATATATTCTAGAAACTAATTTTTTAAATAAAATTAACAGTAATATATTATTATAAAGAGATAATAAAAATAAAATATACCCGGTTGCATTTTATAGTAAAAACCTAGACCTAATAAAGCGGAATTATAATATATATAATAAAAAGCTTTTAGCTATCATTTATACTTTTAAATATTAATAACCTAAACTAGAAACTACTAAAACCTTAATATAGGTTTTAACCGACTATAAGAACTTTAAAACCTTTATAATAATTAAGAAATTATCTAGAAAATAAGCATAATAGGCTAAGATCTTATTATATTATAACTTCAAGATTTATTACTATATTAGTAAAAGCAATACTAAAATAGATATTTTAACTCGCTGAAAATATAAAAACTAATAAAAATAAAAAAACTATTAAATCTTGTTATTATTAAATAAATTTGACCTTTTGTTATTATAAAAGGGAAAGCAGTTTTAAGGCTTATTAGTATATAAAACTATTTAGTAAGCTAATAATATCAACAAAAACTATATTTGTTATTAAAAGACTATTAAATAAGGAATAATTAATTATATTAATAATATTAGTTTTAAGTATATAAAGAGTAAACAACGAATATTATACCGATAAAACAAGCTATAAATACTTTAATTTTAAATTATTTACTTTATTAAAAAGATCTATAATTAGAAACTAGTTAGCTATTTAAGAATAAATAGAACCGCTAAAATAATTAAGCGATATTACTATTAGCCCGGAATAATAAAAACTATTAAGTAGTATATTGCTAACTATTATACTTGCTAATAAATAAAAACATTTTATAATAAATTAAATAATCTACTATACTCTTTATTAATATTTTAGTAATAATAGCGAGATTTTAGAATAGATTTTATTACTAGTTTTCCGGAATATTAGAAAATAAATAGTATCCTGACTATTATATATTGTCTTAGTAAAGATAAAAACTATATACTAATACGCTACGATGAACTAGAAACGTTATTAGAAAAGATTATTTATATTTTTATTCGCAAAATTATCGCTCAATATAGACTACCGGATAGTATAGTGTTAGACCGCGGACCTTAATTCGTATTAATATTATAAAAGTTATTATATATTAAACTTAATATTAATAGCTTATTACTTTGAAATTAATAGATAAACTAAACAAGCTAATTAAGATATTAATATATATTTAAAAATATTCGTTAACTATTATTAAAATAATTAAATAGATTTACTATTAATAACAAAACTAGTTTATAATAATTTCAAATCAGTAGCTACTAAAATAACTCTATTTTTCATTAATTATAAATTTTATTCTAGAATAAACTTCAGACCAAATAATACTTTATATAAAATATAATATAACTAGCAGCTAACTATTTAAGCCGCTAATATCTCTAATAAGATATAAGCTATTTTAGAAAAAGCATAAATCAGTATAAAAGAGACTTAGAACCAGACAACTAAGTATATTAATTATCGCCGTAAAAATGTTATATACGAAATCAGCGACTAAATATAGCTTAATATAGAAAATATTTAAACTAGCTGTTTTAGCAAGAAATTAAATAATAAGCAGATTAAACCGTTTAAAATCACAAAGAAAATTGGTTACTTATATGAGTTAGATCTGCCTAGAACGATAAAATACCCCAAGGTCTTTTATATTAAACTACTCTATAAAGACCTAAATAACCCGCTACTAGAATAAAACAACTTAGAGCTTAAACCGATTATCATTAATAAATAAAAGGAATACAAACTCAAATAAATTCTAGTTTCTAAACGCTTTTATAAATAAATACTATTTAAAATAAAATAAATAAACCAAAAACACAACAATAAATAATATAAAACTAAGGGCTTTAATAACTTATAAAATATTATCGACGACTATTATAAGTAATATCTATAGTCGCTAGGTAATTTTAAAGACAATTACCGTCTTAAACAGCGTAAAAGGCTATTTTAAAGGTAATATAGATATTTTACGCAACTAATAACTTCGGACCGGCTTCAATTATTTAGAAATATAGCTTTAATAATTAATAAAACTGCAATATAAATATTTTAATTATATATTAATCTATATATTATATTTGCAAAGCTTACTATAGAATTACTACATTAACGCCTATATTCCAACCTAATATAGACTAGCTTTATACTTATCTTAGAGATATAAATACCTTTTTTTCTTCTTTTTTTTTTCTTTTTTATTTTATACCGCCAAGAGGGCGGCGAGGATATTAATAGAAAAACTTATATAAATAACAAATACAACTACGATATTATATAATATGCTTTAAAAAGTATCTTTACGCTAATATAATAACTAAATTAGTATTTTAATAGCAAGCTATAATAATAAACTAGTCTCTTTTCGAGTATATAATGTAATAAATAACAATTATAAATATTTTTACGGACAAGCTTATTATACTATAACTGCTATCTTTATTAAAACTAGTTTTAAGCTCTTTTTTGCGGTATAAATACCTTCTCCTCCTTTTTTTCTTCTTTTTCTTTTTTTATTATTATTAACAGCCTATATTAGCCCTAAAATAGCGCCGCCGCCCCTATTAAAAAAAACTTAAATAAAGGAAAAGCGTCTAAGCGGTTATAACGCTATATAATACGCTTTAAAAAACATTTTTACACTAGTATAAACGATAAACTAGTATTTTAGCAGTATATTATAGCAAAAACTAGTATCTTTAATAAAAATATAATAATATAAATAATAGCTAAAAATAGTTATAATAGCAAATAAAACTATATAAAAGTTTAAAAGTTAGTTTACAAGGTATTTGTAACGGTTGTTTGCCTTGCAATGGCCGTGGAACGGTGGGGTTCGCTTGGCAGGTAGTGACGAGCCTCGTGCGTGACTGTAGCGGGGCGCGGTACGTCGGCTTAGCTGTAAAAGAAGTATACGACTTATTTTGAGGAGCTCTATTAAAGATATTCAATAATAAATATATTAACTATTAAAAAGCGGATCTATCTAAGATAAAAAAGAGCGATATTTATATATTTAATAGGTACTCGCGATACTCGCGCCGTTCGCGCTGCTCGTAAGTAGCAACCTAGCGAGTACCGCGAAATCTGCAAGCGGGCTGTGGTTAGTTTACTTACCGAACCAATCTAAAACCCGTTCTTTATCGCCGAACAGTCCTATATAGTCTAGGGCATAATAGCACCCCCTTTATATTGCTCTTTTAAAAACCTTAAATGCCCCTTAAGCTTTCTTTAAATTCTTCCGAGGCTCCTAAGTGTTATCTTCGTATAGAAAGTTCTTCTATTTAACTAAGAAAGAGCTATAGTCTTCTTTTAATATCTTTTCTACTTCCTACTCGTCCTTAGTTATATAAGTCTACTTGGTCGCTAGCTTTGTTGTTAATACGACTTTCTTCAGTATTGAAACGTAGTATTTTAAAAAAATTCTCGTTCCTAGTAGGTCTAACGTCGCGACTATATTTTTAATATCTTTTATTAAGAAAACTTTAATATATAGCTTCTCGAGTTTTCTATCCGTTAAATTCTTTGTATTTAATAATATACGATCTTTTATATAAATACTATAGTCTTATCTGCTTTTGTTTTCCCGTTTTTTTATTCTGTTTTATACCTGGATTAGTCTATATTTCATTTTCATCCAAACTCGTTACATATTCTATACAAAATCTTTGGCTGCTAGTATATTCGTATTTTTTACTTCGAATTAAGCGGAAAACCCTGTTTCTATTTCTTGCGGGGTAGCTTTTATATCTTCGTTAAACGAAAAATTGATTGCTATCTACGCTGTCGGCAGGAGCTCGACCCAGTTTTCCTATTTATCTAAGCAAAAGATCTTTAAATATCTTTCTAAGGTCTAGTTTATCCGCTCGGTCTATTTATTTAATTGAGGGTAGAAAGCTGTTAATATTCCGCTCTATATTCCTAGAGCCTCTTTTAATTCTTTTATAAAATAAAATATAAAGAGCTTGTCTCTATCGCTTATTATTTTTTCTAGGATGTTTCTATCTGCGAATACTTTTTTTAGTAAAAGTCTTGCAAGCTATAGAGCGTCTATCGTAGTCCTATAGGGGATAAATTTTGTTTACTTAGAAAATTTATCTACTACTATAGCTATTATATCGTATAAGATATCTATATCCGGATCGCATAATTCTAATAATCCCGTAATAAAATCTATTACTATAGTAGTTTTTAGTCTCTTTAATATTTCGACTAGTTTTAGCAGTCCTTTAGGCTTTTATCTATTTTTCTTAGTTCTTTAATAATCTTCGCATTTTGCAAGCGTTTCTTTTATATCTTGCTTCAGGCCTTTCTAGTTATCTGTTTTTTGTATTCTTTTATAAGTCTTTAAGACTCTTTAGTATCTTGCTGTTTTAGTTGTATAATTATTTCTTATAATATTTTTATACTCTTTTATTACATTGATATTCTCGAGTTTTTTTTTTGTTTTTTGAAATATTAGTCGTATTTCTCGTTCTCTTTATTTATAGTTAAATCGTCTGCTTAGAGCGTTTGCTATTATATTGTTTATTCCGGCGATATATTGAATAAAAAAATTGAATCTTAATATCGTCTTTATCTATCGGCTTTATTTCTAATTCAATTCTTTGCCGTTAAGCAATAAAACCAAGTTCTTATAATCTATAAATACTTTAACTAGAATTGATATTCCTTCTATATATATTTTTTAATGCTCTAATAATATTATAATAGCTAATATTTCCTTGTCTATCGTAGTATAGTTTACTTCTGCTAATGATAACTTCCTTAAATAGTAAACGATAGGCCTTCTAGCTTGCGATATACAAGCTCTTATCGCCTTATTTAATATATCGATATAAATCGTAAATTCCCTTTTTAGATCGAATATTCCGAGAGCTTCTTTTGAAGCGAATATATCTTTTAATTTATTAAAGGCCATTTTTTTTTCTCTTATCTAGAGAAATTCCTGTCTTTGTTTTAATATATCGGATAGTAATATTACCGTCTTTACGTAGTTTCCAATTATATTCTAATAAAACCCGGTAAATTTTAAGAAAGCTTATAAATCTTTAAGATTTTTCGGAGCTAAATACTGCTGTATTGTATCTAACTTGTCTGTTTACATTAATACTTTTTCTAGGCTTATCGTAAACCCTAAGAAGTCGATTTTTATTGCATAAAATATTGACTTTTTATATTTTATTCTGAGTTTCTTTTCTCTGAATGTTTCTAGTATCTTTATAACGTATTTTTTATGTTCTTTTTATATTTCTAAATATATTAATATATTATCTATATAAGCAACTACGAACTTGTCTAGGAACTGGTATAGCGCTTTGTTTACTATTCGCTACAGTATAAAAAATGCGTTAATAAGTCTAAAAGGCATTATATTGTATTTAAATAAGCCGAATTTAGTTCGGAATACCGTTTTTTATTCGTTACCTTCTTTTATTCGAATCAAATTAAAAGCGTCCCTTAAATCCAGATGCATAAAAAACTTAG